>NAJN01000307.1:9062-26700 GCA_005059845.1 Cryomyces minteri
TCTGTGGGCCTGCGAACGACTGTAGTAGCCCATTGGGCGTAGCATCGAAGGAGAGTGTTCATGTATGGCGGCTTGAAGTCCCAATTGGTGGTGATCGTGGGGACGAAAGAAGGGCTTGACGGATCGTTGAGGCTGGCCAGCAGCTCGATTGATGCCTCGTCATGAGATGCTGCGTCGGTGGACTGCGCGGTAGAGCCGTTGTCTATATCGTGCAGCAAGCTTCGTAAAACGATATGGTCTTGCTGTGTGAGCTGTGGATCGACTTTGATTGAGTCGGACGGCATGACTATCTGCACTGGATAGCTGGTTAGTGCGTGTCCATTCCTGGGAGCGGACATGTCAGCTTGCCTAGCTGAGTACTGCCACAAAGGAGAGATGTGGCACAAGAGGTCGTGTTGTGCGTTCCCAATATCAACAAGGCGAAGCCTGGCTCGAAGACCCCTACAGTAGTAGGTGGGCCGAAGAACGCCGCACGCGCCGCTAGTAGCGAAGGCTGCGGACGGGCTCGAAGGATCGTTCAAGTGGCACACTGAGGTGGTGATCGGTGCGGATGTCGTCGACGGTGTCTGATGGAAGTGGAAACAGAGGGTGAATATCGAGCGTTGTATCGTCGTGTTTGGGTGGAACATCCTGTACGCTCGGTTGTCTGCTACATGCAATCGCATCTACATAACACGACAAAGTCAAGCACTATACAGCACTCGTTCCCTGCACGTACACACATATACAGCCCACTCGTGGTGGCAAGACCAGCATGCTTGGTATTCCATCTGGGCATTCCTGCACCTCAGCGCTACGCCAGCACAGTTGGGGGTCCAGCCCGAGTCTGCAGACCCAAGGCACAGGAGAGGCGCCCTGAGAGGCTCTTGGAAGGAGTGATATCAGCTGCTTGCCGTGCCTTGCTCTTGCCTGCATTGAGTTGGAGAAGATCAGGACTCGCTGCAGCGACGAGTAACTTGTGCAACTTCACAGGCGTCAAACACCCGTTGTCACAACCACCCAATCACCCAACCGCCCAAACACACGGGACGAAAAGGAGGAACGTCGGACTGTGTGCATTGTTCGTGTCGCTGCACAGCTGCGTTAGGGCTGGCAGCCGAAGTTGGCCGTCCGCGCCCGGCAGCTCGACTGCAGATTGATCTGTCGATTGTTTTCTAGGGCGCGGCAAGTCAGAGACTTAGACTTAGACTTAGACTTACCCTAGATTGTCTGGCATTCCAATCCGAGACGACGGCGGCACGCCCTCCTATCGCTGTACCGTCAAAGTATCCACAACATCCTCACTGTCGTTCAGACATTGCATTCGTTCTTGTTCATCCTGCTACGTCCATCCGTACCTCTGCACGACATAAGACATCATCACACACATCAGCACCGGAAGCGTTGGCACAGTCACATCTATCAGTCATCTCTCAAACCCCCTACGTTGCTCCTGCCTCGGTGGGTATCGTGCTGTCATACGATCAACCAACACCATCCAAGACCAGCCTCCACATTGGGCTGACGCGCCGTCAACATACCTGGCGACGGGGCTATCAGCGACACCGAGGAGGCACTCTCGACTGCAAAATAGCTGGACGTCTACACGTAGGGAGCAAGAACCCACCTTGAATCCTCATTGGCAGTTTCAATCGACGGATTACGGCAGCTGAGCTACGCCTTGTCAGCCACTTACTACGCCATCACGACTCCGTTTCCGGCACTTTGAGCCATGTCTGGCAAGAAAGAAAGCGCTGTGCCGCAGCAGGCAGTCCGTTTCAGCTCGGTCAACCAGGAGATCGAGCCTGCATCCAATCTCCAAGATGTCCAGACTCTTACCGCGTCCGAGCACCAGTCACGGCAGGACCTTTCTCCAGAGGCACAAGAAGAGCTGAGACAACTCTCCAAGACGTTGCAGAATTCGAACATACAGTCCCGACGGATGGACCATTACGCATTCGAGCCAGTATCACTACCAGGTTCCACGCCAGCATCTAGGGTATAGCGTCCGGCAATCTATATATCATCCCCTGAGCAACTGCTAATGTACAACCTGCAGGTCCCCTCCGGAACACAAACACCGACTCGTTCAAGCATAGCTATCGGAACCTTGTCTGTTGCACCATCTCCGAGACCTTCACCTCCAACGTCCGCCATGCACTCGCCGCCACTAACACCTGCTGCATCAAAGTCTCGAGAAGGGAAGACGGGGATGACTGGAGGATCTGCGGCGATTGTGGCCAGGTTGCAACAGGCTCCGGAAACGATGACTCCGCAACGATCACAGTCCCCGCAGCGGGTACCGTATGCTGCCGCACAAGCGGGTGCGAAAGCCCCTTCATCTAGGCCGACTTCGATATCAGATGCGTCTGGAGCTGTCGCGAGTTACCCAAGACACACACCTACCTTCTCCATCGGACCAACGGGTGATTCACTACCGCCTTCACACGAAGGCAGTCCTACTGGTACACCTGGATCCAGTACACCGGGGACTGCAACACCCGCTGCGTCTTATACCAGACCTTTTACACCGCAAGGGGAACGTGACGACCCGTATGCACGCAACAAGCGAGGGCCACAGTCCAGAAATGTAGACGCTGTTGAGGCCCGTTTCAAATTCAATAGAGGAGGTCCGCCACGCAGTCACAATGGTTTTACGTCAGCGCAACAACTACCTCGATCAAACGGCAGCGGTTCGGACTTGAAGTCGTACGACAACAAACATCACAGCTTCTTTGGTGGCAAGAAGCACGATTCTCACGAGGATAGCTCGTCAAGCCTCAGTAGGCCACAAGGCTCGAAGGGGAACCTGAAACGCTTCTTCAAGTTCGGCGACCACAAACACAAGGAGAAACCATCACAGTCACTCTCGGGATCATCCAAGTCTGGGACACGCACACCTCCAAACCAGGTCGGACAAACTCCCGTTCCTTTCGCTGACGATCATGGACTTCAGACAAAGTATGGCAAATTCGGCAAAGTCCTTGGTTCGGGAGCCGGTGGTTCTGTACGACTTATGAAGAGAACTGGCGACGGGGTCACCTTTGCGGTGAAGCAGTTCCGTGACAGGCACGCTTACGAGAGCGAAAGAGAATACAACAAGAAGGTGACTGCAGAATTCTGTATTGGGTCCACCCTTCATCATGGAAACATTATCGAGACCATAGACATCGTCCAAGAGAAGGGCAAATGGTACGAGGTCATGGAGTATGCGCCTTACGATCTCTTTGCCATTGTCATGACGGGCAAGATGTCGCGGGAAGAGATCACTTGTTGCACGCTGCAAATTCTGAGCGGAGTGACGTATCTGCACAGCATGGGGCTGGCACATCGAGACCTGAAGCTCGACAACGTGGTGGTCAATGACCAAGGAATCATGAAGATTATCGACTTTGGAAGTGCCGTGGTGTTTAGGTATCCCTTCGAGAACGATATAGTACTCGCTACTGGTAAGTGCCCAAAGCACCCACACCGGCACTCATTTACTTACCATGTCTAGGCGTTGTCGGATCTGATCCCTACCTTGCGCCTGAAGTGTACGACAACTCCAGATACGACCCGCAGCCAGTGGACGTCTGGTCTCTTGCCATCATGTTCTGCTGCATGACATTGCGAAGATTTCCCTGGAAGGCACCTCGCATCTCAGACAACTCTTACAGACTCTTCACCTTGCCTCCTGATCCTGATCAAGTCTTTGGTGACGAGAAGAGACGGTCCTCCCACAACCTACCGAAGTCCACTTCAGATTTGCCTGCAAGTGCAGCCGCAAGCGATGATCGTCGAAGATCAGCTCCTCTTTCTGAGCCGACGTCTCGACGGGGACCGGATGGCAACAACCACGGGAGTGAAGCGCATTCGGATCCAGTCAGCCGCACGGCGAACACAAGGTATGTTGCGTGCTGCTTGTTCCACGAGGTCTGATACGAACGTGTACTTACGGTATTTGCAGCACGGCCGGATCAGAAGCCTCTGCAGCAGCAGCCTCACAGCAGCAAGTTATCAAAGGACCCTGGCGTCTACTGCGACTGCTGCCTCGTGACACCCGGTACATAATCGGCCGTATGCTGGAGATAGACCCTAAGAAGCGTGCGACGTTGCCCGAGATCCTAGAGGACAAGTGGGTCCGGGAGAGTCCTGTCTGCAGGCAAGAGGAGGGTGGCCTTGTTGTCAGGGCTCCAGGGCATACACACACCCTCGAACCTGGTGCAGGCGACACGCCGTCGCAGAGTAAGAAGTAGGAACAGGGTGTCGCCGGAGTATGTTACGACGCTGCCAGATGGCCCGCTTACTGCCACCGACACAGGTCCTGGGGTGGTCGTGGCGGAGGTCGTTTTGCATCGATGATAGTCGCGGTGGTGCAGAAGCGGAGTGGTAGACTGGATCTCCGCTCACACGAAGATGGAAGCGTCGGTTGCGAGTTCTTTGCAGGTTGCCGAACTCGGCGTTTGTGATCACTCGCTTCGCATTTGGGCGCTTTACCTCATGAGCGGCATTGCCTATGTTTCAGGGTCAGAGGGCAGGCTTAGAGTGTGTATAGCGGAAGCGTATTGTGTGTGTATCGACGTCGGAATGTAGAGCACTAAACTAGCGTTTGGAAAGGAGATGTACGTTCGCGGTCCGCTCTGCCTGTCCTGCTGGTGCCTCTTCTGGCTGGAGACCTACTCTGTTCAACAGCACAGGGACCGAGTACCTCGCAACTCCTCGCAACAGCAACGGCCATCTGTCTCTGTCTCTTCAGCGTGCATGAGGATGCTGTGTTTATCTTCTTCCCTTGGCACGTTCCGTTACGGTAGAATACTGGAAGGCTTCACTTCAGTCTCTCGCTTGACCTGCCCGGTCCTGTTCGGTCGCATCACTTGCCGGACTACACGACGCCAGAAAGCTTAGCCAAGTCAGCGCGCTCAACGACAACCGATAGCCTCAGCACGTGCGAGCATGCCTCCGACTACCTTGACGCCGGTCCGAGTCTCCAAGCCACCGTTGCAGCAGAAAAGGGAAAAAGGGAAAAAGGGAAAAGTGAAAGACGCCATACACAAACACGTGCAGACAGTGGTCCACAATGGTTTCGCGGCAGGCCGCGGCATCGCTCTCTTCTGCTGCCACGACTCACACGCATCATCTGAACGAGGACGGCTCCAGTGGCAGCAACTTGACACCTTTGGGCTGGGCTGGAAGAGTCAATGCGGCGGATTTGAAGAGGGCGCAACAGCTACAGGACGGAGGCACGGGTGTTGGCGATAGGATTCCTGGGTTTAGGACTTCTGCTGGTATGGACGAAACTCCCGCTGTCTCCGTCAAATCGTGTTCAATTTCCGCGTCTCGACTGCCAAAGTTCCTTACGACTGTGCCACACGCAGTCATCTACCGGTCCTTTCCGTCCCACGGCGCATGTTTCTCAACGGTCTGAACGTCGAGGCTGATCTCACGGTCAACAGCATTCTTCAGCTCTCTCCGCTCGAATCTCGCCTTGTCATCGTCTCCGCTCCCACCATCTCCGATGTCTACACCTCCTTCCATGTGGGGCAGCGCTTCCTCCCTCCCGCCTCCCTCGCCATTGGCACACGCCACCTTCCCACCCGCGAATGAGCCGCCAGACAACGATCCTTTGGCCAGCATCCCCGAACTAACGACCTATGCCGCGACGAGCGAAGAGGACCGACTGGCCGCGCTGAAGCTGATCGCCGACGCCGTGGCCCAGCAGCGACAGGTAGCCGGGCGCATCCTGGTTTTCAACCCGATAAACCTCGCAATCTACGGCGCCGTCTTAGCAGCAGTCGCGCAGTTCCTCTACAAAGACAGCGGCGACACCGCGAAGATCATCACGACCTACGCCGGCATCACCATGGCCGCGCTCGTGATCGTGCGCTGGGCCACGAGCGGGTACATCCTGATGGCCGAGGAGGTGGGCTGGGATTGGCTGGGCAAGGACGACACGGCGCTGGTGACCAAGTTCGGCGACGACATCATCGGCGTGTGCGTGCTGGGGTGGGTGAAGAGCGGCAGCATCAACGGCGGCCGCAAGAGAGGCAAAGTCAAGGGCGAGATCAAGGCGTGGACGGTCGGGCTCAAGTACAGGGGCAAGGGTGTCGGGACGGCGCTGCTGGAGGAGGCGGTGGCGCTGGTGCAGAGCAGGGGCGGCGATTCGGTCGAGTTTGCGGAAGATCATGCTTGTGAGTCGGGAGTTCTCGAGGCGGTTGGGCGATGGTGGCTGACACGACTGTGCAGACTCGAAGCGCGTGCTGAACAAGTTCTACAACGGCAAATTTGACAGGCGAGAGCAGAGGGCGCAGAAGGCGTTGAGAGAGGTGTTGGATGCGAGTTCGGGGCGCGGCAAAAAGAGGTAGAGCTCGTGTGTAGATCAACAGCCGTGCTTGTGGGCTGTCTATCAGTCAGTACGGCGTCTGGACATTTGGATGGATGAAGTTGGGACGGAACCCGACGTTTCAGACGACGAACGGTCCGGACATTTCTCGGGCCTCGATACCGTGAACTGCCACTCTTGCTCTCGGCGTCTGCGACACACAATACGTAGCTGTCCCGGAGCCTGACACTGAGCTGTCGATTGTCTCTTGACTGTCTGGGCCGGCTTTGGGAGAGCTAGCAACGGCGTCGAGACACGGAGTCAATCGAGAACGCTCGTCCCCGGACGAGCGACAACTACCAGAAGTGCGCGGGAAGAGAGGAGAAGGGAGGAGAGGAGAAGAGAGAAGGGGAGGGGAGTCGATGCCTTGTCTCTTGGGCGGTGCAGCTTGCCGCATGCTCACACACAGCGACGACGAAGGGCTCTTGATCCCCCACCTGCAGCTTACCTACCCTGGCCTCGATGACTCGGGGGGCGTGTGTGTGTGCCCTGTACTGTACATTGCGAATTGGTTGGACGCCGGACAGGATCTACTTTTGTCCCGCCTGGGCCGTTTCGCGTCGCTCCACCTCCTTTCCCCCACACCTCCCTTCAAATCTCCGGCTGGTCAGAGGGCATTGCTGGCCAGGGAAGGCGAGGGAGGCAGAGATGAGACGCGGGCTGAGGGACAGGGACTGGGGACTGGGGCTGCTCTGTCGGGCGGGAGGTGGCGCCTCTTGTCGCAGAGCTGTGGGCGACCGCTGCACATGAATGGCTGCTCCGCGTCGAGAGTCGTGCAAGCGTCTCGGCTACCGCCCGTCGCCGAGGGGGGTTCCTGGTCGCGGGCTTCAGGTACCCGCCCGCCTTCGCAGACGCCGGATAGTCATGTCAGGCTTCGTGCTACTGTTGCGTGTTGCGCGAAGCAGAGGTCGCGCGTGGGCGCCTGCGTCGAGGTTTCGGGCAGGGAAGGGCAGCGTGCCTGGTAGAGCGTGGGAAATGAACGCGCTCACGCTTCCTGCTTCTCGTGCTCTGTTGGACGTCCCTCTTCCTCTTCAACCTCCTTCCCTTTGACACCGTCATCTGCCCTTCACTCCTTCGTCTCTTGCCATCCATCGACTTGCAAAGCTGGTGCTTCTTGTCCCTCGTCACTCTTTCGACCGCAGTCTCTACCTTCCTGTGCAAGACACTGAAGACCCGCGGTCTTTCACGTTCATTACCAACCTACTTACACTCCTTTGGCACAGCAAGACATCCAGCAGCATCCGTTCCACGATTCTCTCCTGCTAACTTCACGTGTTGATCATCGCCATGCACTTCTCTACCCCCAACGCGCTCGTGCTCGCCCTGGCGGCTTCGCACGCAGCTCACGCTCACACTCTGTTCACCAACTTCTTCGTTGACGGCGTCGGCCAGGTCAGTGTGCTTTCCTGTCGCCATCGCACGCCCGGAACTGACATGAGGACAGGGGGATGGCACCTGCGTCCGCATGCCCAAAGACCCGAGCACGGCCACCGCTCCCATCGCCGACATTTCCAGCACCGACATGGTCTGCGGCCGCGACGGCACGACCGGAGTTGCTCGCGTCTGCTCCGCCAACGCCGGCTCCACCCTGACCTTCGAGTACCGCGACTGGCCCGACGATGCGTCCAGAGGCGCCATCGACATCTCCCACAAGGGTCCCTGCGCAGTCTACCTGAAGAAAGTCGGCTCTGCCGTCTCCGACAGCGGCACGGGCGACGGCTGGTTCAAGATCTGGGAGGAGGGATACGACGAGTCGGCCGGCAAGTGGTGCACGGAGAAGCTCATCGACAACAACGGCCATCTCTCCGTCAACCTCCCCAGCGACGTCGCGGGCGGCTACTATCTCGTTCGTCCTGAAGTCCTCGCTCTGCATCAGGCGGACAAGACGCCCTCGGATCCCCAGTTCTACGTCGGCTGCGCTCAGGTCTTCTTGAAGTCTGCCGGCACCGCCACGCCTTCCAACACCGTCTCCATCCCTGGCTACGTCGCCGAAGGACAGCCAGGCCTGAAGTTCAACATCTGGGCCACTCCCATGGCACTCCCCTACCCGATGCCCGGCCCGGCGGTGTACGGAAGCACCACCAAGCGTGACCTCTCCGCCCGTACGGTCCAGACCTCTCAAAGCGAAGGTCTGAAGCCGGCAAACTGCGTGCTCGAGAACGCCAACTGGTGCGGCACCGAGATCGCGCAGTACTCGGGCGAGTCGGCGTGCTGGAGCGCGAGCACGGCGTGCTGGGACCAGGCGACGACTTGCTACAGCACGGCGCCACCCACCGGCAGCAAGAACTGCAAGATCTGGGAGGACAAGTGCACGGCGATTCAAAACCAGTGCGGCGCCGGCAACTTCAACGGTCCACCGAACTACATGAAGATTCTTACGCCTGCGGTCGCTTCTGTCAGCTTGCCTGCTGCCAGCCCCGCTCAGGTCGGCAATGGAGACGCGGTCGCGTCCGCACCTGCTTCCTCTGCGCCCGCCTCCTCTGCACCTGCGTCGTCTGCACCGGCTTCGTATGCGGCTGCGCCTTCTGTGCAGTCGTCGTCCGCTGCTGCCGTTTCGACTAAGCTTGCCGTGTCGGCTTCCAGCACTCCCGCCACCGCTCCTTCGAGCACCTCCGCGGCTGCTTCCAGCCAGGCCGCTGCCGGCTCTCCCGCGACCTCGTCTGCTTCGTCGCCTTCGTCTGCCGCCGGCCTCAACATCTCCACCGACGGTTCGTGCGGTAATGGCGTGACGTGCCAGGGATCGTCTTTCGGCGACTGCTGCTCCAGTCACGGTTATTGGTGAGCCATTCTCCCCCCTTTCCCACTCCCTTCTATCGGCCCCTCTTTGGCCTTCCTTCTCCCCTTCCCTCACACGCCCCTTCACAACCTCACCCTCCCACAACCACACACACAGCTAACTCACCCTCCCCCCGGCAGCGGTTCCTCCCCCTCCTACTGCGCCACCGGCTGCGATTCCACCTTCGGCACCTGCAGTTCCGCCCCCTCCTCCCCCACCTCCTCTACCCCCAGCCCCGCCGTCACGTCCACGGCAACGACGGCGACCGCGACGCCGGGCCAGAACCAGAACGGGTACGGCGGACACCGCGGCTGGCGCCGCGAGCGCAGGGCGGCCAAGCACCTGAGGGTGTACAGGCACGACTTCGGAGGGAAGGATCTGGCGGCCGAGTAAGGGGCGAGGAGCAGAACGGGGAGGGCTGAGGCGAGAGGAGAGGAGAGGAGAGGAGAGGGAAGTGGAGAGGGAAGTGGGTCTGGGCGCTGCGTGAGTATCGCTCGCTCGCTCTCGTGGGTTGGAGCGGTCAGCGGAATGGGAGCCGCGCTGACCGGCTGCGCTGCGCTGCGCTGCGGGCCGTGCTCGAGCAAGACGCACGCGTGATTGTGCCGACTTTGCACACGTATCCAGCTGGCCTCGCATCGCATCGATCGATTGCTTCTCTGTAAGCGTAGGGCTGCGAAACTGGGGGGGGGAAGGGAGGATATTGGTGATTCAGTACATGCCACAGCTTCACCAGCACTTCCCACACCGCACACGTCTTGAACCCCCCACCCCCCTTTAATGACTTAGTATGAGTGACAGGGGGGGAGGACTACCGCTCTCCATCTCGCGCACTCGACCACTTCTACATGCCCCATCCACACCGCGGTCACCGCAGCAACGGCGTCTCCTCGCCCTGGCCGCCTCTCCCCCCTTCCCTCTCCGTCCCCCTCTCCCCCTCCCTCTCCAGCTCGTCCTCGCGCCCCGCGCCGCCGTCCTGGCCGCCGCGCTCGGCCAGCTTGTCGGCTTCGCGGCGCCGCCGGTCCTCTGCCCCTCTGTATCTGAGAGCCAGGCCGAGCAGGAAGCCCTGCAGGCAGCCGGTGACGAGGTAGGTGAGCCAGGTGCTCCAGCCCGCGAGGCCGACGCTGCGGAAGGCACCACCAACTGGTCAGCGTTCGAAGCGCACGAACAACGAGGGGGGGTTTTCAACGGGCTGGAGACTGCGCCTCACCAACCCCCACCTTCCACACCCCCTCCTCGGCCCCCCCCCACGCCTTGTCTTTGCTCAGGGGGTCCGAAGCCTGCTGTGCGTGTTGGGGATTGGAGAGAAAAGAAAGCACGTACCGGTACCACAGACTGGCGGCGAAGACGGCACTGCCGGGCGTCTGGATGCACATCATGCCGATGCTGAGGCTGCGCACCTGCCCGCTCGTCCAGGTGGTCCAGATCTGCGGCACGTACTGGACGGCGGCCAGGCTGGTGGCCAGGAGGCCCAGCAGGTCCGTCCACGGCTGGATGGCGAAGGGGCCACGGTATGCGAGCAGGATCACGGACGCGAGGAGCGTGAGGAAGAGGTGCGCGAAGGCGAGCGAGCCGACGAGGAGCGCTGCCGCCGGTTGCGGGGTGGTGGGGGCGGGGGAGGAGCGGGAGGGGTTGGTGGAGAGGGGGGTGCTGGATCGGCTGCTGCGTGGAGACGAGGAGGAGGAGGAGGAGGAGGAGGAGGGCTTCGGGGCGAAGATGAGGTAGAGTAGCATTCTGAGCAGCAGCAGCTTGGTCAGTACCGTGCCGTGTATGTATGCGCGCCAGACCACGCCACCGCCAGCCGCACGGGCAAGCGACAGCAGCGAAGGCGCAGGGAACACGACACCCACATGACGAAGAAGCACCCCCACTGCACGCCAATCTGCACCACGCCCAGCAAGCTGCTCGCGCACGCGAACCCGCCGCGCACCGGGCAGCACGCCATCGCGCGCACGCTGGCGCGCTGCAGCAGCATGTTGGCGAACGCGCACGTGCCGGACACGCTGCCCAGCAGCACGAACCAGGGCGACAGGCCGGCGGCGGAGCGGCGCGAGACGATCTTGACGTGCTGCGGCAGGTACGACAGCAGGATGCCGAGCACGAGGAGGAGCGAGATGGTGAAGTCGACGACGGAGGGTGGAGAGACGGGGTGCTCGCAGTCGAAGGAGGGGGTGGGGCGTGAGAGGATGATGGGGGGGTGCGCCATGATGGTGCCTGTGGTGCCTGTGGTGCGCGCCGGAGGACGGTGGAGTGCGAGGGTCGTCGGTCAGTCGGGTGGCATAGTTGGAGAAGGGGAAGGGGGAGGTCGGGCGACGACGACGGCGTTGTTGATGCCTGTTGATCGATCTGGGGAAACCGTTGTTGTGTCGGCGGGAGCTTGCATGGAGCTTCCATTGCGCCCGCAATCCTCGAATATTTCGAACCCCCACCCTTCTCCAAACCCCCCCACCCCCCTTGACAGCACACTTCCGGACGCAACCCTTCACAATGCCAGACGCCGCAGAGCTGCTGTACCTATGGCACACCTACCGTCTTCCTGTTCTTCTCGCCGCCGTCGCCGTCTTCGCGCTCGTTCGATTGACCCTCCGCGCTAGAGGGAAGCGGGAGAAGACCGCGACAATACCGCCGCCTGGCTCGCCCGGACCTCTTTCGAAGGACGTCAAAGATGGCGGCTGGCCAGATGTGTTGGGGGATTCGAGGGAAGGAAAGGACGAGGTCGTCTCAGTATCCGAGCAACCTCCCACAAGAGCAAAAGCTGGGCCGAAGAGAGTGACGGGGGTTATACGCACCAAGACCTCTCCGTCGCGCGATGCAGGCTTTGACCTGACGCGAGACGAACTTCAGCCGTTGCTTTTCTTCTCGTCGCTGTCGGGAACAACGGAGAAGGCTGCTTCCAAGCTGGTCGCGGATCTCCAAGCGTCGACTGAAGCAGCGCCGAACGTACTTCCGCCCAAGCTGTTAGACCTCGCGTACATCGACTACGACGACTACTTCATCGCTCCCCCCAAAACATCCTCCGAGAAGCGCTCCATCAAATACTTCTACCTCATCGCCATACCCACCTATAATATTGACACCGTCCTCGACAACTTCTTGGAGCACCTCCGGGAAACACACCATGACTTCCGCATTGACACTGCACCTCTGTCAGCACTCCTCGGATACTCGGTGTTCGGGTTTGGGAACAAGGAGGGATGGCCTACGGAAGCGGAGGGGTTCTGTTCTCAGGCGAAAGAGGCGGACAAGTGGATGGCAAAACTGACGGGGCGGAAGCGTGCTTTCCCCCTGGGGATGGGGGATGTCAATGGCGATGCTGCGGAGAGGTTCGACGAGTGGGGGATGGGCGTTGAAGATGTTATACGGGATATCTCGGCAGGAAGGGGACTCGGCGAAGGGGTGCCAGGCAGCGGAGATGCGGTCGAGAGTGACGAGGAAGATGTCGAAGATGCGCAGGACAGCGAAGGTGATACCCAAGCACAGCCCAAAGTCCAGAGACCGAAGAAGCGCGCAGATCTCGGCGATCTTGAAGATCTGGGCCGTTCAGTTCAGAAAGACCCGTCCTCCGCTCCCATCACCATCGACTTCACAACGTACAGTTCGTCCAAGAAGCCAACACCCGTCGTCAAAGAGATGGTCCCCAAGTCCTCCCCTACCTACACCGCTCTAACGAAGCAAGGCTATACCATCGTTGGATCGCACTCGGGCGTCAAGATTTGTCGCTGGACCAAGTCCGCCCTCCGCGGCCGCGGCTCCTGCTACAAGTACTCCTTCTACGGCATCAAATCGCACCTCTGCATGGAGACGACACCGTCCCTGTCCTGCAGTAACAAGTGCGTCTTCTGCTGGCGGCACGGCACAAACCCCGTAGGCACGACCTGGCGGTGGCAAGTCGACCCGCCCGAAGCCATCTACGCCGGCGTCACAGCGGGCCATTACAGGAAGATCAAGATGATGAAAGGCGTGCCCGGCGTGCGCGCCGAACGATTCGCCGAGGCGATGCGCATCCGACACTGCGCGCTGTCGCTCGTCGGCGAGCCCATCTTCTACCCGCACATCAACGAGTTCACCGCGCTGCTGCACGCCGACCGCATCTCCTCCTTCCTCGTCTGCAACGCGCAGCACCCGGACCAGCTCGCCGCGCTGAAACCCGTCACGCAGCTCTACGTCTCCATCGACGCGTCCAACAAGGAGTCGCTGCGCAAGATCGACCGGCCGCTGCACCGCGACTTCTGGGAGCGCTTCACGCGCTGCCTCGACATCCTGCGCGCCAAGCGCCTCACGCAGCGCACCGTCTTCCGCCTCACGCTCGTCAAGGGCTTCAACATCGACGACGAGGCCGAGGGCTACGCCGACCTCGTCGCCCGCGGCCTGCCCTGCTTCGTCGAGGTCAAGGGCGTCACCTACTGCGGCACGTCGACGTCGGCGGCGGCCGGCCTGACGATGCAGAACGTGCCCTTCTACGGCGAAGTGTGCGCCTTTGTCGACGCGCTCGTCGCCGCCCTCGCGCGCCGCAGCCTCGACCCGCCCTACGGCATCGCGGCCGAGCACGCGCACAGCTGCTGCGTCCTGATCGCCAGCACGCGCTTCCTCAAGCCCGACGGCTGGCACACCACCATCGACTACGACCGCTTCTTCGACTGCCTGCGCGCCGGCACGGCCTTTGCTCCCGAGGACTACATGGGCCCGCCCACGCCCGAGTGGGCGCTCTGGGGCAACGGCGGGTTCGACCCCCGCGACGAGAGGGTCGATCGGAAGGGTAGGCCGAAGGGGCCGCAGAGCGTGCCTGTGGGCGGGGGCGGGGGCAGGGTTTTGGAGGTTGCTTGAGTGAGGAGGTGGAGGGGTGTGGCTGAGGCGTCGAGGAACGAAGCGGGGTTTCCCGTGGGTCGGTGTGGTGCGGTGGAGGGCTGGAAAGCGGGCTGCTGATAGACACAGGTGAGGAGGGATTGGGGCGGTGGAAGGCGGGGCGGTTGGTGGGGAGACTTGGCGCGTTGGCCTTGTGGAGGAATTCGAGATCGTGCTATGGAGGAGGATGCGTGGTGGTGGTGGAGAGTTTCGCAGCGGCACCGGCAAGGTGGTTGACGCGATCCACAGTCGGTTGGATGTGCGAAGACATGGCGGCGACGAAACAGCTACGACGTCACCACATGACAAGAACCGATGACTCTGTTCTTCTAGTACACAGTGACTCCTAAGCTCGTACCAAAACGTCCGATAAAAAAAAAACAGTATCGAAGAAGCAACGTGGCAGGGATATCTTCGCAGCCGTCCAGAAAGCAAGACTCTGTTGGCAATGCAGAAGGACAGGCGCTGAACGCCGAAACGCTGGACGCTTGACTCGAGAAAACGAACAAACAGCCGTGCCTTGACTACGAGGTGACGTTGACCCCCATCTGAGAGAGAGCCGCCCCAAATGCAGATGCTCCGGCCCCGATTTTTTTTTCCCTTACAAGTACAGCCTCGATGCCCGGCGGGAGGAGAAAGCAGAATACGCATTGGAACGGACGGGACGCAGAAGTGGTATCCAATCGAAAGCTGGAGAATCAGAAGCAGGACTCCCGAACACAAGACGGTACCTCATGGAAGGGTGGAAAATGTAGAACCCGTGAAAAGAATGAAACGTTGCGAACGGTGGCCCATGATACACAAGACACCCCTGTGCGCCGGCAGACTCAGGCAGAAGGATGCCTTAGAATGTCTTCGCAGTTGGCATCGAATCGCATGCTCCATAGCCTCATGCCAGTCATGAGCTTCTCCGTCCTCTGCAACTCTCTCTCTCGTCCGAAGATCGAGTCAACAAACTCGCAGCCACTGTTCTTGCCCATAGTCACGTTCTTTTTGCCGCCGCTCTCTTTCTTGGCGGCTTTCCACATGTAATCCTCGCAGATCTTGAGCAGCCCATTGAACCTCTGCCACAAGCGCTCGCCACTCTCTAGAAAGTCATCGACCAGCTCTCGGCTCTCTTGCCGCCTGATTCGTGGCATGCACTCTTCGGCTCGCTTCACTTTGCCAGCAAGCTGGATGAGCAATAGCCAGAGCTCGCCAGCCACGTCGGTCATGGGCGTTGCCGGGCCGTAGTGGAACACGGTCCAGTCGTATATCCATTTGCCAAGAGAGTTGGCGTCAAAAACACTGCCCAATAGCAGTATCGGTTCCTCGGTCGGGTCCCAGTTCTTGAAAGAGAATCCTGCAGGTATACCCGCTCGCCGCGCGTCGTCGTCTGTTGCCTTCGGTGGCGACTTCGCGGCGGATGACTTCGCCTTTGATGGCGGCGGCCTTGGGCGCGTGGTGTAAGATGTCCGACGGTGATGAGATTTCGAGGGTGTAAATTGCGCCTCAGTGTAAGCCGGAACCTGATCGTCGTACGCACAATGATCAGCTTCAGCTTCGTGGCAACTCTGATGGTGCTCGTAAGGCGGCGGCGCATCGTAGGATGGCAGGTGACCATCATCGGCAAAGACGTCCACATAGACATAATGCGAGTGCGAGGTATATCGCTTGCTTGCAGAGCGTCGCTGGCTGCCATCCGCCGGTACCCGGAAGCGTTGGGTCTTGCTTCGGATACGATCAGAGAGACTTACATGGTCGGCTTTGCGCTGGGGCGTGGTATGAGCAGAGCCGTAGTAGCCCGGCGAGGAGTACGCAGTCTGCGCGAAGTAGGATGCTACTCGAGGAGTGATATGGACGTATCCGTTGGCTTCTTGGCTGGCGCGTTGTGGCTGCACCTTTGGTGATCCTCGGGGAGACGGCATGTGTACGGAGTATCGAGGTGAATAGTAGCCATGAGATCCGTTGGGAGACGGCGACAAGGGAGGAGTTCTGCAGTCGTAGGGCATATAGCTTGGGGGAGAAGTGGGATAGTACTGAGGAACGAACATCTAGGGCGGTGCTGGCGTCCGTTGACGCCAAAGGAACGTGAGTCGAACAATGTGGAAAGAGGTTGTGATAGTCGTGAGCGATAGTAGTCCGAACAAGGCCGTCACCTTCGCCTCTGGAGGCGATGTTGTGGCAATGGAGGGAGAGAAAACGAAGAAGCGCGACTTTGGATCTGCTGGGCGCACATTTGTCTGTCTTGCCGGTAGTGACTGGCGGTTCAGGAAGAGATCCAATCAGATCCCCTTGGAAGTGTGGTATGGAATATGGTGGAATCGGAATCGTTGGTAATACAGACGATATGGAATTCGAAGAGATCTGGGGATGCGATGTGGTGAGGAGGGGAAGGGCCTGAAGTACCGCCAGCGAGAGCGAGACACGGGCCAGAAGAAGGCGTTGGCAGCCCCTGTCGCGCCTAGCAGTCGGAGTGGCCCCCCAAGTCGCACAGCGCCCGGCAACGGCAGATTCGAGAGTGGTGGCCGCGTGTGATCCGTGTGCCTCGCGCGTCCAGGGCGAGGTGCGAGAAAAGGAGTCGAGAGGCGTGCAGATGCAATCCATGCGCTGTCCGGGTCAAAGCCCCGTTGTTTGGGTTCCCCTTCCGAACAGGACCGGCATCCAGCCGAGATTTGAGGCGACGCGGATGCCCTTGGTTGCCTCTCGCTTCCTGCAGAACGGGCCGCGAGTGTTTCAAGCGCGCTCGGTACGAGAGGTTGCTTGTGGGGACGAGTGGAGGGGTGGAGGAGTGGAGATGGAGGTGGATCGGACACAGCAGACTCAAATGCATCTTGATCGGTCGCTTTGCCCGCGATGCTTCTCGACTGTACCTCCGAGGCCATCCGAAATGATGGTTCGTCTTCGAGCTACGAGGACTGCAACAGATCCATGCGCGAGCGCTCGTACGCCCCGCCGACTGGTGATACCATTCAGCCCGTACGCAGTCAGCTGAGATGGGAGCCCGGGGCAGGGCATTGCCAATGCATGCCACGCCCGACGACCGCCAACGGACTGCGTCCAGCTGCGGCGTCGACAACCCCTCGTGGGCCATGGCTTCCGTGCAGCGGGCGCCGGCAGCTCCAGAGACACTTGCGGGCCACGCCCCGAAACGCTGGCTCCAGCGCGCTTCCCATCAAATCCTTCCAGAGGGTTATCTCCGACATGGCGGCATTCTCTGGGGATCCCCTTGCCTTTTCGCAAGTCGAGCCGCGCTTCCGTTCGTGCAGCAGCGCCACAAGGGCGCGAGTATCATTTCCTCTGAAGTCTGCAAATTGTTCACTTCTGTGTCGTCTCCGCCCCGTTTTCTGGGATTCTTCTGTCCGCCGCCAGTCGGCGTGGCCTCACTCGCGAGCCTGTCCTCGATGGACTCTGCAGCCTCGCCGTGTGTGTTGTGGGCGCAGACAATAGGATCTCATGCAGCCGTTCGACAACATTAAGCGCCTGTCTCTCGCATCGTGGGCAACGCACGCTACCGCGGGGATCTGGTCACACAGCCCAAGCTGCTACCTTGTCCAGGAGGCCTTGCCCGGCTCAGATGCGCTGTTTCCAGCACTCTGTTCTCATTGGTTGCATCAGAAAATGCAGTGGCGTTGGTGCTTCCCACTACGAATTCTGCACGACGACGCAACGGCAGTATCATCACGAGTGAGTACCGCACCAGG
>NAJN01000308.1:0-26693 GCA_005059845.1 Cryomyces minteri
GGTGTGTTCGGGGACGAGCTGCTTGAAGGCGACAAGGAAGGCGCCCTGGATGGCGACGCCGCCGTTGATGGAGGTCGAGCTAGAAAGAGAAGCGGTCAGAAACTGAGCGGTGATGCGACGCAGGAGATGGTGCTTGAGAGGCTACGTACGCGCGTGCCTCACTCTTCGCGAGCATGAACCAGAGCGTATACGTCCCGAAGGCGAGCAGGTTCGGAATCATGGTCGCGAAGAGGACGAACTTGGCAAACTCGGCGCTGCTCCAGGCGCGCTCGAGATAGCGCCCGCCGAAGAACAACGTCGCCCCGGTGACGAGGAAGCTGACAACGTTCTGCTCGACGAATGCGGACGTGAGATGCGTCCACGGGTAGACCAGGGACTGGGCGGGGACGAGCACGAGGTAGGGGATGTTGTAGAGACCGCTGGTGAAGGAGGCTTCTTGGCCGGGTGCCCATTCGCGGTAGCGGAGGGAGGCATTGAGGACGGTGCAGATGAAGAGGAGGACGAGAAGGCCGCGAGTCAGAGGGGGGATGTTGATGCGTGGCGGCATCGTCGTGTGCTTCCCAGGTAGGCGACACCGGGTGTTTTACGAAGACTCCCGGTCCATTTGGGACGGAGACTGGAGGTCACGCAATGTTTGTGTCGTGTGCATACCGTGGCTCCCCTGCGTGGCCGCGGCTCAGATTCATGGCGGCGGGAGGCAGATCGGCTATTCTGCGTCGGGTCAAGCCCGGCGGGTTGGCGGTTGTCCTTCGTGAACCTTGAATGCCAGTCGCCGTCGTGGTGCATCTGCGACTTCCATCTGCCTTCGAAACATCTCCTCCGGCCTGCCCGTCCTCCCCGCTGTGCCTTTGCAGCAGTTCCATCAGGCCAGTGGTAGAACCATTGCCATCTGCCCGGAACGAACCTCACGAACCGACATGCGCGATGACCGACGATGGCTTGGGTTCGGATCATGTGAACTACCTCGTCTTCCGGTGTGTTCTGATGCGAAGACGCGGTCTTGACTGAACGCACGCTTACGCGAGCGACCAGATACCTCCAGGAATCGGGGCATGAGGGCGCGGCGCGTGCGCTATGGCAAGACTGGCATCGAGACCCCGACTTTGAAGATCCGGAGCGCTTCTCTTTTGCGCCGTACGTGGACCAGCGGGCGTTGATCAATCTCATCCAAGATGGCCTCTGGATTGATCGGGTGAGAGCGAGTATCACCAAGGCAAGTCTCCTGTGGTGCACGACGCGCTTCTGCTCTACACAACACCTTCGACTAGGTCATGTGACATCTAACCTGTACTCAAAGGATGGCAAGCAATACACGTTTGCAGAGGTGCGCCACTCGGAGCGTAGACGGCGGAGCAGCTCTCAAGATGGTGATTACGAAAGTACCGGACCGGCACTCGAGACGCCGGGTAAGCATGGCCGCGAAGAAGTCAACGGTGTCACGGCAGATGAGCTTCCTTATGCGAAGCGAGTACGAAGAAGCAACGGCGGAGACGATCAAGTCAACGGGGCCATGATGGAGATAGACGGCTCTGCCGCACCCGAGCCAAGACTAAAGGTATCCAGGCGTCCAGATTTTCCACATCTATCATGTCCGAAGGCGTACACAAGTAGCCCATTCTATAAAAGCAGTCAACTTCATCAAGTACTGTTGACTGACGACACTGGCGAGCAGGACACGAGCGGCTTGTATGTCGGTACCGAGCCGTCCGTCTCGGAAGACTCTCCACCTGTGGGAGTGCTCCCCAGCACTCTTGGACTTGGCGCCAACAAGTTCGTGCAGACCGAGAAGACAAAGCAGCTGACGACAGAAACCGTCTACTTGACGCTGGATCAGCTATCGCACAAAGCGGCTGTGGTACATACCATATGGAGCCCCGATGCCGATACCGCGACTACTCTGCTTTCTGCGGGTCAGTCGGTTTGTAGGTTTTGGGATGTTCCGAGTGCAAATCAGAGTGAACCAAGCGTAAGTCCCTATCTCAGATGCTTCAAATGCATTTTGTGGGAATGCAGCATACTGGAGTTCCTCCATATGCATATGAGGTTGTTTCACATCGACAGGAGCTTCTATTCGTAGTCCGTTCGCCCTATAGAACCCCCACTTCCTCCTGGATGCGCCAAAGAGCTTTTAGATAGAGTACCACTGGAACGTGGGCGCTTAGGCTAACGTTCTGCGCCAGTACGTGGACCTAGATGTCGGTGATCGACCTTTCGATATCACATCAGCTTGCTGGGCTACTTCCGACACTTTGTTGACAGCAGCAGTCCAGAGATTGCCGCAGTACATGGAGACAGATTCTTTCGAAGTGCACAATTTTACTTTGGACGGCAACGATCAAGCGAACCCAGATCCGGAAAACGAAAAAAAGAACGATGGAGTTATGTTTGCGCTTCGCTGGAACCAGACTTCCAAATACCTCATCGGCATTTCAAGTAGTGACAGAGATGGCTCGATCCATATCTGGGACAACAGGTATGTCTTGGCTCTGTTCCGCACGGCGTCGCACTCCCACAAGAGGCGACAATGATAACGCTGCTGCAGTGACTCGCGAGCTCAGCCATCATGTTCTGAAGAGCTTTCGACTCCGATCCTTGACGCCGCCTGGCTAGCCGAGTCAACGTTCGTTGTGTGCGGCCAAGATCTGCTCCGCATCTACGATGTAGAACAGCCAGGAGCACCGCCCCCCGATGGCGTCTATTGTACGACGCAACTTCAGAAAGACTTTGAATGGGGTGGATCATGGGAGAAAGTTAGATATGAGCCAGTTTGCGATGTCATAGCGTGTATGTCGACCGAACGGAACGCTCTAGGGCTTGTCACGGGTCGCAGCATGTAAGTTTTCGCGTCCATTGAGCCTCCACGCAGAGACGCACGTACCGAGAGAGCTCCGATACTCCACAAGATCCCAGAAAGTCGTCTAGAACTTCTGAGCTCAGTGGCACTACAAGAGCCAACGGCGTGTTATGCCCCAAATCAACACACGCTAACAAACAACAGCTTCGAACTCATACCTTTCGACCTAGACGAGCACGGCGAAATCAAAGCCTTCGACTTCCAACCCCGGCCCGCCGCACACAAAATCTCCCACCCAACGACGTGCACCCTTGCCACCGCGTTCGACAGCGGTCTAGTGTGCATCTGGAACGTGCTCGCACCCTTCCAGTGCCTGCACCGCCTCTCGATGAGGAACCCCTTCTCCAACCTCGGCGTGCCGGGCTACACGCTGGCCTACTCCCCGAACGGGTTGTACCTTGCTGTCGCCAGCAGCGACGTTATCAGCGTATGGCACGCTGACGCCGGCGGGCTGCCGCGAGCAGTCTGGACGCCCGAAGAGGGGAAGTGGAGTACGGCCGAGGAAGTTTACGATGCTGTGGACCAGGAAATGGATGCGACGATGCCGACGCTCGATCAGAGCCTCAGCTGGGACGTCCACGGGCAGCGGTTGGCATTTGGGGTTGGGAAACGGGTACGTGTCTCCCTAGTCATTATCATGATAGGGAAAATAGTCACTAATACAACGCAGGTTGCAGTCATCACTTTCCGGCGGTAGTGCTTGATCGCTTGGACAGAACGATGCGGTTTGGCGGCATGCGTTGGCGTTGGTGGCGGGTATACCTTGGATGCGCACCTGGCGGGATACAGTTTGGTTGGTTCGATGATATGTTACATTGTCTGTATACCTAGTGGGCGGGCCATGTGTCGTGGTGCGCGGTGGAATTTTCGAGAGCTCCCTATGAGTGCCGATTGGGCTTCGCGTGTCACAGTCAAGCAAATGAAGTTCAGCGATAGAGGAGCATAGATCTAACCTTCACGAGACGTGGGGTCCGCCGTGTGCTGTGCCGCTGCAGCTCCGCAAGACGCGTCTTCGGGTGAACGCCGGAGGTCTCGCCGCAACCCCAAACAGTCAACTTCATCTGAAGAACAGCTCCGTATCAGAGACAATCCCTGAAGCTGCCCCGAACATTTTTGACGTCTGTACGGCGGTTTGCGATGACGCCGACCAAGCAACCATGACGACCGACCTGAACCTTCATCTGAACCAACTCATCGAACTCAACGACGGCCGCATTGGAACGATCCGCTTCCTGGGCACAACCAATTTCGCACCCGGGGACTGGGTAGGTGTCGAGTTCGAAGATGCTGTGGGAAAAAACAACGGATCCGTCCAGGGGGAGAGATACTTTGACTGCGAGGCGGGGCACGGCCTGTTAACGAAGCCAGTATGGGTGACTCGAATACTCGAAGAGCCGAACCCAGCACCCAAGGCACCAAAGGCCACTACCAATGGAGTGCTGGGGAAGCCAAGTATGACAGCTACAATGGCCACAAGTAGGGTGGGAAGCAGACCTTCGAGCGTGGCCGCTGTTAGTGGAACCAACGGAGTCAGGAGACAGAGTACGTTAGATGGGGGTGGACGGAGTCAGAACGTGAATGCTGGAAGTCCGACGCCTGGTGCGAGAACCTCTACTGAGCTCAGCGGTTTGAGCGGGCTCAGGTCACCCACAAAACAAACACGGTCGACCGGCCCGCCGAGTGCATCCACATCGCGAACCGGGACACCTCCAGTGCCTGGCACCAGACCTCTGTCTTCTGCTACGGCTGCTTCAGAGACGTCGCGACCGCGGCCCGGTTTGAGTACAGCAAGTGCTACAAGTCTTAGGCGAACTACCATGGCACCTCCCGCCCTTCCTACGAGCGCGAACCGGCTAGCGCGACCATCGATTAGTGGGCCAACATTGAACAACAACAAAGCACTGTCGTCGAGTGGTTCTGCACCCAAGAGCTCATCGAGTCGACCCTCAATAGCACAGCGGTCAGGCGCTCATGGTACAGGCTCAGTTAGTGAGGAGAAAGCTAGCGACGACAGTAGTCGAAAGTCCCCGTTGCTGAGCCCGAAAGAGTATCCGACATTCGCAGATATAGACTCCACAGTGGACGATCGCGTGACTACCGATCCGGCTGGAAGCAATGCGCAAGATCAGGCCCGACCGATGGGCCTCTCATCTTCTCGCCGTACCTCCTCGCTGTCTACGATGCCGAGGAACACTCTATCCAGGACCAACACGGCACACACCAAAGAGATGGAAGAGTTGCAAGCAAAGTTCCGGATCTTGGAGAAGAAACGTGGTGAGGACCGGGAGAAGTTGAAGGCACTAGAGAAACTGCAGCAGGAGCGTGACAGATTCGAATCCATTATACAAAGATTACAACCGAAACTGCAGTCACAGCATTTGGAAATTGGAGACCTCAAGCGACAGCTGAAAGAATCGGAGAGCAAGCTCGTTGGCATAGATGACATACAGGCAGAGCATGATTCGATAGTTGAGATGGCTACATTGGACCGGGAAATGGCAGAAGAGACGGCAGAAGTACTGAAGACTGAGCTAGATGCGCTCAAGCAAACCGTGGAAGAGTTGCAGCTTGAGGTGGAGGTATTGAGGGAAGAAAACCAAGAGCTTAGTCACGATATGAGTCCTGAAGAGAGGACAAGTCGAGGCTGGCTGCAGATGGAGAGGACCAATGAAAGACTCAAGGAAGCATTGCTAAGATTACGTGACACGACACAAGAACAAGAGGCAGAGTTGAAGGTCCGCATCAAGGGACTTGAAGTCGATGTACAGGCTCTCAGAGGAGTGAAAGAGCAATACGAGGACAGCAAGGTGAAACTGCTACAGTCCGAGTCTGATATAGAGGACCTGCGCCAGCAGCTTGATGCCGCATTGGGAGCGGAGGAGATGATCGAAGAGCTTACTGAGAGGAACCTCAATCTACAAGAGCAGATGGATGAAATGCGCAACTATATCGAGGACCTGGAAAGCCTGAGAGAACTTGGTGACGAGCTTGAGATCAACCATGCTGAGACGGAGAAGCAGATGCAGGCCGAGATTGACGACAAGGACTCTGCGATCGCCGAACACGTCAGGCGTTCTGCCCGGCAAGAAGCAACACTAGCAGACTATGAATATACGTTGACTCGATTCCGGGAACTAGTCACGCACATGCAAAGCGATCTCGCAGACATGAGAGCATCACAGCAGATTACAGAGACCGAGTCTGAAGAGCTTACGAATCGATCCAGAGCCATGATGGATCTCAACATGAAGCTGCAGGTGTCGGCGTCGAAGACGCAGGTCAAGACGGTTGATCTCGAGCTGCGAAGACTAGAGGCACAGGAGGCGTCTGAACACCTCGCGATCGTACAGTTATTTCTGCCTGAAGCGTTCCACACCGAGCGAGACTCAGTGCTAGCTCTGCTACGCTTCAGGCGGATTGGCTTCAAAGCACATCTCCTCCATGGACTCGTCAGGGAAAGAACCCTAGGTCAAGCGCCGCGTGGTCTCGAAGAGGAGGTCTTCGCTGCTTGCGATGTGCTCGACAAGCTAACGTGGATCTCAGCCATGTGTGAGAAATTTGTTAACAGTATCTCTAGCTGCTCCATGGAGCAGTTTGCAAAGTTTGAGGGCGCACTACATGAGCTCGAGCCAGTGGAGCGGGCATTGAACCGATACATCGAGGCTTTGAAAAGGGGAGATCTAAAGGCAAAACAGGTCGCAGACGAGATGCAAAGGTAAGCTTCACGTAGTCTATCTTGTGCCGTGACACATGCTAAAAATGCCTCCAGATCGATGGCTCTCATGACCCATTTGGCGTCTATCCATATTCAGGAAGATCTTTCCAGTTATGCTGACGACGTCCTCATGCGTACCTTGCTGATACAGAGCCACCTGGAGAACACCGCTGCAGCCCTTGCCCTGACAAAAGCCATGATTCAGTCCAAGGTCCAACCCTCGCTCGAAAAAGACGAAGGAAACGGCAACGGAGTAGAACATTTCGCTCAAAAGGCAGACAAGATGATCACGCACTCTCGGAGTGCTAAAGTCATCGTCGGCAAGGCCATTCGTGCCCTTGAGGAACTCAAGGCGCGCTCTCTGTCTCTTACGTTAGACACATCGTCGTCCTTTGCGCAGTGCGAAAGCGCGGCCATGGAATTAGCGGCCTATACTCGCCAGCTAGGTGAAGACATCTACAGCGTCCTGGCAGAGGAAGGCCGTCAAGAAGCTGTTACGTACAGTGAGATCCAGTCAATCATACACCGAACCACAGCTTCAGTCTTTGCAGACACCGCCCCAGAATCAGAGGTTCTCAGTGTCTTCGATGGACGTCTCCATACCGTCACGGAGGCCCTCGCCGGTCTTGGTAGCCTAGCCTCCGACCTAGAGAACACCGTCGAGTTTGAGCGGCAGCCAGCGCCGTGGGTTGTCCGCTCAAAGGAACTGAAATCTACCAAGACCACATCGATCGACACGGAAGAGGAGCTCAAGCGGATCACAAGCATAGCGCAAGCCCGCGGCATGGACCTCAAGCTTCGTGATCAAGAGCTCGAAGAGCAACAAGTCAAGATCGAGCTTCTGGAGGCGCGGACGCAGGATTCTAGTAAGAAGAACACTCGGATCGCTGAACTAGAAAAGGCGATCGACCTCGCGCGAAGCAGGGAGCAAGAGCTGGCAGGATCCTTGGAAGCTCAGATGAGAGATCTCAAAGCTCTCGAGAATGACAGAAACGAGTGGAAGCGTCTTGCTCACGAGCGCAAGACCGATGGCGCGGCGGCAGCGGAACTGAGAGAGGGGACGGAGAGGGCTGTGGCGACGGCGCGAGAGATGGAGATCCTGAAGTCAGAAATCAAGAGCCTGCAAGGTGCGGTCCGCTTCCTTCGAGACGACAACCAGCGCGCTCGTCTGACGCAGCCGGCGGCGTCTAACGCAATGGCGTGGTTGGAGGAGCCACTGATCAAGAAAAAGTCTCGGACTCAGGAACAGAGAGATGAGGTCGTGGCAGAAGGAAAAGACGTTCTTAGCGAACTACTGCACATGGCCGAGACCGCCCAAACTGTTGACTTGACCGCCCTGCCGCAAAACAAACTGCAGTGGCGGCCTGCAAAGAGCACAAGTAGGTTCCAGGTTGCACAGCAAAGGGAGCAATGGGCGCAGTGGGTTGAGTGGAGGGACTCCGTTGTTCAGAAAGGAGAGGCTCTCAGACCGAAGGATGCGAATGCAAGAGCTGGAGCGAAGAAGGTGACAGGCAATGTGGCTGCGAAAGTGCAGTTCTGGTTGCCAGGATCAGATGTCAAAGTGCTGCCGTTCAGAGACGTCGCGATCGTCGACCCTGGGGCATTCGAGGAGTTTCGAGATGGGTTGGGCTTTGCTTGAGTTCGTTGTTGCATGGGCATGGCGGGCGGTGTTTTGACGATACCCACCTTGTGCGTTGCCGACGAATGCTGTCACTGTTCTTACACAGAACCGGGAGAGTCAGATGCTTGTACTACTGTAGCTATTACATGGGTACCATATTGCACAGAGGATATACACCTGGCGATGGCAGAAGCATTGTGAAGCTGTCCAGCCCACCAATGACGTCGAAGGGTCACTCGACTCTCGAAGTGCCGCATAAACATATCAGAGGCTCAATGTGACATTCTCCACCCGTCAACCTCCTGGGCCTCTTTCGCGCCCCTACCACAAACGTGGCTCCTCCAAAGAAACCCTCTGCAAATGCCCACAACTCGTCGTCTCTCCTCCGCTACCTCTTTCCCCACACCCGCCAGCGAGCCCGCACCCATCTCTCCAGACTCAGGCACGAGACCATCCCTGCCTTCCGTCACCGCGCCCAATCTCGCATCTACCGCTTCATCCTATCCCGACAACTGAGCAAACAGCAGCGGAAAGCGGGAGGCATCCTCGGCCTCCTCCGCCGACGCACTCAGAGACTCCTCACTGGGCGCCCAAAAGATGACGGTGTCTCGTCACGGTCGAAGATGACCCAACCTGGAGCTGCGGGCAGCTCGTCCAGCGGCAACGGCGAATATGATTGGAGCGCACTGGGTGGCTTGCGAGCTGAAGGCCGAGAACCTGGAGCACGGCGCAAGAAGCTTGCTGGATATCTCAAGGCTGCCAACGAGTTGCGCCAGTCCTATCGGGAGAGCTATGGCTCCCAATGGGCGAACAGAGATCCTGGCTCGAAGGAGGTGGACGATGGCACGCCAGGGGCTTTCCCCGACGCGGCGGTTGTGAGGAATGGGAGTGAGGAGATGATATTGTTTCCGAGTTATGCTAGGAAGCATGTCAAGAACAAGGTCGGCTATGGCCCCAAGATGTGGCTGGCGAGGCTCATCGCTAACATGAACACAGCCCAAAGCTATACCAGGAACAATTCAAGAAGCTCCAGGGACTGGCCGAGATGTCAGAGACTCAGCGGGAGCCGGCGACGCCGAGTTCTGGAAACAGGAATGGGAGAAGTACGAGGACGACAATGCTATTGTGGATGTCGACGTCCGAGGTTGGGTTTACGCTCCACATAAAGGCCAGATGACAAGGAAAAACAGGCTCTTTGTGGGGATAGCGAGGCAACTTGTTGGTGTGCCGGCGCCTCGCTCGACGAAGACTCCGAGTCCATTGTCGAGCGCAGCAAACAGTAGATCTTCGAGTCCGAATGGATCGCACAGGGAAAGAGTTGATGCGAGGACTGCAAGGCACGAGGAAGAGCTTGCGTCGCAGGAAGCAGAAGCAATCTTGAGGAAGGGCGAGGCAGAGGCGGCCATCGCAGGCCGAGGCGGCTATAGCGAAGTACCCAAGAACGACACGGACAGCCTGTACAGCATTCCTAGTCGCAGCAACTCTCCTGCTCCACGGTCTCGAGAGAATTCGGAGACGAGCGGCATCCCAAGGGTCCTGACTAACAGCTCACAGCAAAGTGATGAGGATCTCGGCATCAGCGCAGTCCGCAAGAGAGCTTCGTGGGCTCAGCCTGGTAAGATGAGCGCGGCTGAGCTTGCTGTAGCAAATTCCCATCTCATGGCAAGGCTCAAGCCTTTTTTGGCCAACCCTCTCGCCAATACCCCCATTAGTGCTTTTTTCTATAACGACAGCGTCTCGCGGCAGCGCACGATCAACACCAATTCTTCAGGACACTTTTCCGTACGCGCCGCTCTGGACTTTGTGCCTACCCATGTCAGGATACTCGCCTCCGAGAAGCTGTCCGCTACTGAGGAAGTGATCATCACCGACCCCAACGGTGTCAGCTTGATCAGTGACATTGACGACACCATCAAACACTCTGCTATTGGCAGTGGTGCACGAGAGATCTTCCGCAATGCTTTCATCCGAGACCTTGGAGATCTCACCATCGAGGGTGTGAGGGAGTGGTACACGCGTATGGCCAATATGGGCGTCAAGATACACTACGTGTCCAACTCCCCATGGCAGCTGTATCCGGTCCTTACAAGCTTCTTCGCAATGGCTGGTTTGCCGCCTGGGTCGTTCCATCTCAAGCAATACAGCGGTATGCTGCAGGGGATCTTCGAGCCGGTTGCCGAACGCAAGAAGAGTACTCTCGACAAGATCATGCGAGACTTCCCCGAAAGACGGTTCATCCTTGTAGGAGACAGCGGTGAAGCAGATCTCGAAGTGTATACTGACGTAGTGCTGGACAACCCCGGACGTATTCTTGGGGTCTTCATCCGAGACGTGACAACTCCCGTCCCAAAACACTTCTTCGACTCTTCTATGGGCGCACTCAGCGGCGACCGATCGATGAAGCCAAGCTCACAAAACGGTAGCACTCACAACCTGAACAACGCGAAAAGGTTTTCGATGCCACCCGAGGACGAGGACGAGGACGATCCAGACGTGAAGGCTGCGATAGCTGCTTCGCTTCGTGATTTCGAAATGCAGAACCAAGACCGGCTTCGCGACGTTCAGAAGCAGAACAAGAACTATGCTGCTTCTTTACCCTCGAGTCGAGTGGCTTCCCGTGGCGTAGAGAAGAGACCGGAGCTCCCTCACCGCAGAGACACTGAACCTCCAGCTCCGGAGGCCCAGAACATGGAGTCGGAAGTAGGCGACCTCATTGACTTCGAGGACGAGTCTACAGCATGGCAGTCGATCTCGTCGCCTGTTTCACGCGCTACGACAGATACCGACGATGGGACGTCTGAGGAAAGGGGCGCTCCTTCTCCTATGATCACTCGAAAGCCCCTGCCCCCAGCGCGACCGTCCAAGCCTCAAGGGCTGCGGAGCGCATCTAGCGAACAACTCCCAACAGGTCACGCTCCACCCTCACCTCTCAAATCTCCGCCTCCAAAGCCGCGCAAACCCTCAACCTCGATCCACCGGCCCCTCCCCATAGACCCGAGCCCGCTCTCGCAAGTCCAACGCCAGGACACCGCGGCCCCCGCACCACTACCACGATCCACACCACTCGCGCACGCCGCCGACGAGCGCCCCGGCTACCGTTCCGCCGTCCGCCAGAAGCTCTCGTCGGCTTACAACGCCCTGCCCTCCACCTCCACGCTGCACTGGTCCAGCACCAATGCGAATTCGAACAACCACAACAGCCTCAACGATTCTCCACATAGCACCGACAGTGTCCGCGCTCCGTCCGACCGCGCTAATCCCTCGTATGAGCTGCACGACCCACCTCCGCGCCGCCCACAGGCCGCCAAACCCCTGCCGCCTCCTCCACCGCCCCGCAACGTATCCAGCTACAGCGCCGCCGCCGCAAAGCTGGCCAGCAGAGGCGTCAGCAGCGTGCTAGGATCCACTTCCACCTCCTCCTCCTCCACCACGACCAACTCCAACCATCCCAGCAACAGCACCAGTAACCCCGACGACCCCGCCACCCAAAAACACGACTACATCAACCCCCAAAGCAGCAACGGCAACTTCATCGGCGCTGCCCCACAGCTCGATAAGAAAGTCGAGCTGTGGAAGAGGCGCTGGGCAAGGGCTGCGAGCGTCATGGAGGAGAAGGGCGTGCTGCTCCGCTCGTGGCGCGTTGGGAAGGACGTCGAGGATGTGGCTGTTGGGCTCGTGGAGAGGGCCGTGAGAGAGGGGGCGGGGGGGACGATGGAGAAGGCGGAGGAGAGAGGGAGAGGGAGGGGCAGGGAGGAAAAATGAGTGGCGGAGGACATCGGAGTGGCGTTGAGGGACATGCGCTGCAGAGCGTGCAGTGCTGGGCTGCGCACGCGATTGCTGTATATAGTCTTTTGACCAGCTGGCTCACTATCGTCATCGTCGGCATACACACGACGCTTTTGACACGCTTGCACCCACTCGGCAAATGCTAGGCTTCAGTTGTCTCGACCTAGTTGCGGAGTCCATCAGCCGGGCGTGTCCCCCCCCCCAACAGGGGGCGCCCAATCCTTCCTTCACTTGCAAAGTTATATCCACGCCCTCACCGATTCCTCAACCCGGCCAACGTCGCCTTGCCCGCCCGGCTCTCGTTCGGCCGGCCCAGCTCGCCCATGATCCACTCGCCGACTCTGCTGACCGCCTCCAGATCGACTCCCGTCTGCGCGCCCAGGCTGTGCAGGCAGTAGACCAGATCCTCGGTGGCGACATTGCCCGTGGCGCCGGGGCTGTACGGACAGCCGCCCAGGCCGCCGACGGCGCTGTCGAAGGTGCGGATGCCGTGCTCGAGCGCGACGGTGGTGTTGAGCAGGGCCTGGCCGAAGGTGTCGTGGAAGTGCAGGGCGAGGTCCTCGTTCTTGATCCCCGCGGCGGTGAGGGTGCGCAAGAGCTCGGCGGTGCGCGGCGCGGTGCCCATGCCCGTCGTGTCCGCGACGGAGATCTCGTCGGCGCCCATCTCGAGCAGGTCGGCGGCGAGCTCGGCCACGCGGTGCGGGTTTACGTCGGGCCCTTCGAAGGGGCAGCCCAGCGCGACGGAGATGTAGGCCCGTACGCGGATGTCGCGCGCGCGCGCGGAGGAGATGAGAGGCGAGAATCGAGCGAGCGACTCGGCGATGCTGCAGTTTGTGTTGGTTTTGGAGAAGGACTCGGTCGCGGCGAGGAAGATGGAGACTTCGTGTGTGGAAGAGGAGGTGGGGGGCGGGGACTGTGACTGCGACTGCGACATGGCGTCGACGCCGGAGGCTGAGGAGGGCATGGCGTTGGGATCTTGCGAGGAAGTGTTGAGAGCTGGACCGTTGTCCGTTGTCGGTGACGGAGGTGGTGTGGGATAGCCGTTATGGGTGCTTGGGTACGCGTCGAAGGCTGCAAAGAAGTTGTCAAGGCCCTTGCTGTTTGGGAGAAGCCATTGGTACGTTATTGGGTTTGGAGATGGAGGCGGGCTCTGGAGGACGTGTTCGAGGATCTTAGACGAATTGGCCATCTGCAGTCCATCCAGCTACCAGTCAGATACAAATGTGGAATGACACCAGGCGTCCTAGACACGAACGTACCTGCGGCACCCATTTCGGATGCACGAAGGACCCGGCTTCAATAGTGCGCAACCCTGTCTTCGCCAGCCGGTTCACCAGCTCGATCTTCGTCTCCACCGGTATACTCGTTTTCTCGTTCTGGAGCCCGTCACGCGGTCCGACCTCCACGATCCTGACCAGCTCGGCCTGCCGACGCGCTGTCGTCACGAAGGCTCGCTGGCACAGCCGGCGATATGAGGGGTGTAGCAGACGCGGAGACGACTTGAGGGACGCCATGGAGGACGATGTGCAAGATGACACTCGAATGGAGGGAAGTCTGGGGTAGAAACAGAGCTTCATGCGGGGTGCGTGCTGGAAACCCTTGCCGAGCCGAAACCGCGCCATCAGCCCTGTATGCATGGGAAACCCATCCCACTTCTCATCCACTCCGCTTGACGTTATTGAGCATCGTCACGACCCCATGGAAGAAGACCGTGCCGTGGCTAACCTGGGGCCTCCAGTGCCCGCAGACCTCAACGGAGAGACTAGTACTCCTCCACGGCAACCGAAGAAGAGGTTTACAGGCAGACGGGCAGCTGCAGAGAAGGCTGGAGCAAAGCTTGACCCAAACGCCACTATCGAGGACAGCGGAACGATACAAGGTGTGGATATGGCTTCCTGGCATGCCTGACCTGCAACGTCTTATAGTGACTTGTTTGGTAGTTGCACAACCTCGCAGGACTCCGCGAACCCTGAACCAAGTCCCGCCAGAAATCCTCAATGACACAGATATCAACGATGCCATCGCCCTATTACCTCACAACTACTCCTTCGAGATCCATAAGACTATACACAGAATACGGACTTCTGGGGCAGAAAGGATCGCGCTTCAATTCCCTGAAGGTCTCCTCCTCTTTGCGACCACGATATCCGACATCCTCACCCAGTTCTGCCCTGGCATCGATACTCTAATCATGGGCGATGTCACATACGGAGCGTGCTGTATAGACGACTACACAGCTCGGGCACTCGGCTGTGATTTGTTAGTTCACTACGCCCACTCCTGCCTTATCCCTGTATCCACTACGAAGATAGCTACATTGTACGTCTTTGTCGATATTAGTATAGATGTAGACCACCTACTAGTTACCATCGAGCGCAACTTTCAGCCCGGCAAGACGATCGCTATGGTAGGAACTATCCAGTTCAACGCTACTCTCCACGGTACGAAGCCTGCTCTTGAACGCGCAGGCTTCAAAGTGCTGGTGCCGCAGATAACGCCTTTATCGAAGGGTGAAATACTCGGCTGCACATCACCACACCTCGCCAGCAACAACGATGTGGACTTGATACTATATCTCGGCGACGGTAGATTTCATCTCGAGTCAGCCATGATACACAATCCTTCCATACCAGCATATCGTTATGATCCCTACTCGCGACGCCTAACACGAGAGACCTACGACCATAAAGAGATGCACACCCTCCGCCACGACGCCATCAGCACAGCGCGGAAAGCGAAAAAATGGGGTCTGATTCTCGGATCACTCGGCCGGCAAGGCAATCCGCACACGATGTCGCTCATCGAGAATCATCTTAATCAACAAGGCATACCGTTCATCAACCTCCTGCTCAGCGAGATCTTTCCTGGCAAGCTGGCTATGATGAGCGATGTCGAATGCTGGGTCCAGGTTGCGTGTCCGCGGCTTAGCATTGACTGGGGCTATGCGTTTCCGCGGCCGCTGTTGACGCCTTACGAGGCGCTGGTGGTGTTGGGTGGTAGGAAGGACTGGGGAGACGGGGTTTATCCTATGGATTACTATGGCAAAGAAGGGTTGGGAAGGACGAAGGTTGAGGATACGATGCCTGCGATTGCGGTTGTAGCATGAGTGTGATTTTTGAACAAGGAACGTTATGATGTGGACACTAAGCGTTGGGCAGAGCTCGTGGGATTAGACTAGCATATTTGGGCGTTTACAGGTGGATGCTCTGGTAAACAGACACAGGCAGCGAATTCTTGGTAGGGGCTGCTGGTGCCGCACTGGTAAATAGAGCACAATTCAGCGTGGTCAATATCACCAGACTCTGACTAAGCGCGTTCCGGAAGAACGGCGCTCTGAGTTCCGACCCACCACCAAGCGAGTTTCGATGTGAAGAACTTCAGATCGCGAATCTTCTTGATCAGCGACGACAACCCACCTACGCCCATCGACACATTGCCCCGGTGAAGACCACGAATACATAGGTCAGTACAGAGCTGCTGTTTGAGGACAAAAGCCATTGGGGATTTAGGGGACTGCGACAAGAGGCTGGCTTCGACACCAGGATCGGGCGACCGTACATCTACGAACGAAGAGCCAGCGACATCTCACGCGAAGTCAATCAGGAACAGACCGGTGCACTTGATGGCTACAACGGAATGATATGTCCTCTTTGAATGAGAAATTGGACTCGATACCCAGCGCTTTCCAACGGTCGCCGATTCGATAACACTAGCCTCTTGTCACAGCTCTACTTAATCCAGATGCTCTTCTTTGGCTTGCTGTCAAACAACACCCATACTGACATTTCTGGCTGTACAGTCATCTTCATCAACCGCAACCATGGGGTATCTAGCAGTCTCTCCTCCCAACAGCAACATCGAGAGCTAACATACCTCTCAGTATCTCTCGTGACTCCCGTCACAAGCGCAGCGCCACTGGTGCTAAGCGCGCATACTACCGCAAGAAGAGGTATGCATAAACCGATCGCTCTGACCGTTACGTCTTCTGACGACAACGCAGAGCTTTCGAGAAGGGCCGCCAGCCCGCCAACACCCGTATCGGCGCGAAGCGCATCCATCTCGTGCGCACCCGCGGCGGCAACCGCAAGTTCCGCGCCCTGCGCATCGACTCCGGCAACTTCTCGTGGGGATCTGAGGGCATTGCCCGCAAGGTCCGTGTGATTGTCGTCGCCTTCCATCCCTCGAACAACGAACTCGTCCGCACAAACACCCTCACCAGAGCCGCCGTCGTCCAAGTCGACGCTGCGCCTTTCAGACAGTGGTACGAGGCACACTACGGCCAGAGTTTGGGCAGGAGGAGGCAGCAGAAGGCTGCTGACACAACCGAGACGAAGAAGAGCAATAGCGTGGAGAAGAAGCAGGGCGAGCGTTTGACTGCCGCCGGCAAGGTCGAGCCTGCTTTGGAGAGGCAGTTCGAGGCCGGTCGCCTGTACGCCGTGGTGGCGTCGAGACCTGGCCAGAGCGGACGCGTGGATGGTTACATTCTTGAGGGTGAGGAGCTGGCGTTCTACCAGCGCGCTATCAGGAAGTAGAGAGTCCGTCGTTGCAGGACAATTGTGGGTTGGTGGAGAGAAGGCATGGTCATACACCAGCCTTGTGTTTTAGCTGTCCAGCATCTTCTTCATACAAGCACCCATGACCTGATGGAGCTATTCCAATACCCGTTTCGACGACACCCGTCCTGACAGCTACGTTCAAGTGCATCTCCCGTGTTTGCGTTCATTTGGCCGATGATACCGAACTATCACAGAAGTGGCTGTATACAGCAATGTCTCCGTGGAGAAGAGAGCCACAAGTGACCGAGGGCAAGGCTGGGACGATCTTGCGGTGTAGTTTGCTGTCTGATAGAAGACGTGCATTCATGCTGACACAGGGCAATCCTCGTTTCACTCTCGTTCCATGACTAGCACGTGAACCCAGGAGCACGCCCGCCCCAACAGCAGGACTCGCGCCGCACGTCAGGCGTCAAGATGGAAGCAGCGGTAGCAGTCTGATTCACTGCTACATAAGACTAGATAAGAACAATGAATTCGAATCTCCAGAAAGTCCTGTCTATCCTGTCTGTCCCAGACATCTGCCCTCCTGTCTGCTCTCACTTCCACGTAGGAGACCATCTGTTCCCTCCAGCCAAGCCAAGCTAACCTCTCCGACGATGATAAACCCGTCTTTTGCCCAGTGGCAAGACCGTCTGTTGCTCCACACTCTCCTTATTCCAACTCCCCCCCACAACCCCTCTCCTCCGAATCGCCCATCAACCCCTCCCTAAAAACCTCGTCCCAACCGCCAGCCACGTGACCCACCCCAGCCACTCCGCCTCAAACCTCGCCTTCTCCGTCGCCAGCCTATCCTTGATCTCCCCGACCATCGCACACCACGCATCGAGCGCTTTCGCCTTCGCCACGACCTCCTCCGAGTTCCGCTCCATCAGCCCCTCCGTCTCCCGTCTCGGCTCCCGCGTCTCCGCTGCTCTCGCTGATTCCCGCCTCCACGCTAGAGAGGGGGCAGAGGTGTCGAGACTCGCGTTCAGCGTCGCGAGGCGGATGATGAAGGTCTCGTACGCGACCTCGGCGTCTAGGAGGTCGTTGTAGGCGCCTTGCAGCGTTTCGAGCTTGAGCGCGAGATGCGCGCGCTGCCGCCAGAGGTGCTTGAATTGCGTGAGGGCGGGGTGGGTGGGGGAGATTAGGGGCCGTGAGGGGTTCGATGCGTGTGCGGCGCTGGCTGCGAGGGTGGGGTTGGAAGCTAGAGCGAAGAACTTCCCGAGCAGGCGGAGGTCCAGGTGCGGTGCGGGCTCGAAGGATGTCGAGGCGGAGGCGGCAGGGAGGTAGAAAGATGGCTGGACCGATGGCGCCGCCGTCGTGAGGGTTGACGCTACTGCCCGCAGTGGTGCCGTACTGGCTGGAGCGATAGGCAGTGATAATGCAGATGTTGCAGGAAGCGGTAGTCCGGGCGCCGTGGGGAGCAATAGACCGGGTGGCTTGGTGCCCACACAGCCCTTGAAAGAGGCTGCTGCTCCGTTCGTCTCGGCCGGCATTCCAGTCTGCAAACATGCAGCACTAGCAGAGGGAGCCGCAGGACGCGACAATGTGGGTGCTGTAGGAAGCGACAGTGCAGGCGCCGCAGGGAGTGACAAACTGGGTGCCGAAGGTGGGCCCATACAGCCGTTCGAAGAGGCTGCCGTTCCGTTCGTCTGGGCCGGCGTTGCAGTCTGCGAAGAAACGGTGGTAGACCGAACATTCGTCTTTTGTCGTTTCTGCCTCGCGCATTGTTGTTCTTCTTCGGCGTCTTCAGCCTTTCGCTTCTCGTTCGCATCCACAGTCTGTTGCTTGAACTTGGCCTTCAGAGCCTCATCTAGCTGCACCCTCTCATGCGCCATGGAGACGTCTGTTCTCTGCGTGGTTGGGGGACCCATCGATTGGTTCTTGGCAGGCCTTCTCTGGAGCTGAGCTTTCGAAGCTGCGTTGTTCATCGACTCTTGGCAGGCGTTGATGCGCGTGTGGGCATCCGCCTTGAGCATCTGCTCGTGATCGTACCCTGCGAACCAGGCGACCTCGTTAGGCAGGTCCATGATTCTACTCCAGGGACCTTGTTCATAGTTCAAGACCCCAGAAGAAGATGACGGTGGCTGGACCCTGTCCAACACCAACGAAGCGCTTCTCTGCTGCTCTGCAGCGCCGGCAAAGGCGTCAAACTGAGGGTCCCTGATATCCTCATCTGGATCGTAGAAGCCAGTATCAACGAGCGTACCCGGCAAGGGTGTCGCGCCCATCTTGTTGCTCATCGTGAACCTCGACCACGGAAGCGCCTCCACTCGTTCTTCGAGCACTTCCTTTCTGGAGGCTGTGTTAGGAGGGTTGGAGTTCTCCGTTCTGCGATGCTGCATTTTGCAGAGGCGAGAGGTGGCTTCTTTGACACTTAGACGTGGTGTCTGTTCTTTCTTGTTGATGGCAGTTTTAACACCGTGGCATGTCAGATGAGTTCCGTTGTTTGTGGTGCCAGTCGGAAGTTTGCTTGATGGATGTGAAGCCCTCGATAGTTGCAGCACGTGAGGCTCGTTGGCTCGAGACGCAACTGGTTCATCCGTATGTTTGCTTGTACCTCTATAGCCTTCCGAAACGATACTTGATGGCGGCGTGAATCCTGACACGAAGGACGGAACCGAATCGACAGGTGATTGAGAGTTATACGACTCATCGGTGGACCATGCAAGCAGATTTGCTGGACGTGTGTATAGCCCTCCATCGGGTATTGTTTGAGCTGTTACGCTCGTGTTGGACGTGGAGGCCATTGGAGATTCAAGCATCACTGGATTGTCTCTGGAACCCATGCTTGACATGACAGCGGTGCCGCTCGCAGAAGCCGACTCGTACCCGACCTCAAACCCTCCGAGTTGCTGACCGACTGTACCCGATGAAGGCATGTAAGGTTGACCAGCACTACCCGATGCTGGACGTCCAGTTTGATATTGCAATGTCGGCTTAGGCTGAGGCAACAGGACCAGTCCGTCGTAAGCCTTGAAAACCCGTTGCTTCTTACGTCTGTGCACGGGACCAGCTGGCGTCTTGACCGGTTGTGATGGCAGCATCTGAGGTGCCGAGCAGTATATTCCAATCTGTGGATTGGAAGCGGCTGGTTGAGGCCACCAGAACGCCCCGTTCGTGTTTTGCAACGGATACATCAGGGCTTTTATGTCTTGAATATCGTTGTACCTTTCTCTGTTCTCCGAATACCAGGCCTGAGATGATGTTGTGTAAATGGTGGCGTCCTGCAAAGTGAATGGTGGGATCAGATGTGGTCAAGGATGAATATGGAGGATGTTGTGGTTAGAGCACCGCCGTGAGGAGTTCCGACGTCCCTGGCTTAACCAAATATCGTCCTGAACGTAAGTATAGCAATGGTGATAGTCTCGGTTGAAGTTAGTCGAAACCCCGTGCAGCGACTTCTCAAGTGCTCACCTGTTGCATGTAGTATCGTCAATTCTAAAATGTTTGCTAGAGATGATGGTTAAGAAGAAGCAGAGCAAGTTGTCTCTGCAAGATGATGCGAGTTAGTACTATTGTACGCAAAACAATGGGGGGATTTCCATTGACGTAGTGAGGAAGTCATAACTTATTGTCGGTTGCCCCGTGACAACCGAAGCGGAAGTGAGAAAGAGCGACCCACCTCAATTCATGACCACGACTGCCAGGGCTGGGGATGTTCGGCAAGCATCTTCAAGGACAGAAAACTCGAGACTGACATTTATAAAAACTGGGGGGTTCGACTGATCTGAGTGCAACTGCCAAAAAGAGCGTGGTGAAGGCACGCAATCCACACGTACCATCAGGAAGCCCCTTTAGTCCCAACTTTAACAACCTTAAATCGATACCCTTCCCGTCATTGAATCGGAGATGCTGACATTAGTGGGTCATTGTCAGACGCGCATAACTGGAGTGCAGCACAAAATACGGTGTTGTGCCTTTGGTGTATGCACAAGTCTCGGTTTGGGTGAACACCAACAGGCCCGTGATCTGAGCGAGGAGAACAGCCTGGACTGTGTGCGATGTGTTTTTTCCTCAAAGGCAAAGATACGTCGACTCTTGCGTAAGTCTACGGACACAGTGGCCCAGTCCCACGAAGTTTTTCCCATGCCAGTTCTTGTACCTGTCACTCGGCTGGCAGCGTAAGGACGTGACCAATCTCGACCCTAGCTAAGATTCGAATAGGTGACAGCCATAGCGACCTCTCGGAAACGAAGGCGACGCACTATACAGCTGAACAACTTAGGAAAACACTCGAACGAGATGCTATATAAAGTTGTAGCTGTGTACAAGCCGAACTGTCGCACACGACGTTCGAATGTGCTCCTATAACATGAGTTAGTACGCAGCTCTGACATCCAATTGAAGTACGCACCTAATTCCGTCTCCCATCGCAACTATCAGGCAACTACCATTGCCTTACTTTCCTCTCCTCTACAGTTCAGCTCACCGGCGAATCAAGACTCACAACCCATGCCGCATTCGTAGGAGAATACTGGACGTCCATGATCGCCGCATTCACCATCAGCGTCTCTCCTCCCGCCTCCAGCGCGACACCCGACCGCTTCGAGAGATCTACGAAAACAGCCCTCTCAGTCAGCATCTTCTCCCGATTCACCGATATCCTCTCCGCACTCTCGATACCCCTCTCGTACCCTCCCGTCTTCCACTCTTGCGTGCTTTGCGCAACATGCGAGACTTCGTCGGCATCGGCAGCCCAGCGCACGCGCTCGGCGCCCCAGCCTTCGTGAATATGGCCAAAACAGTGCAGCCGCGGGCGGGCACGCATAGTTGCACGGAGGAGGTGCGGACAGCCAACGGAGTCACCTGTATCTGTGCGGTCGAGACGGTCAAAGGGCGGACCGTGGGTGACCATGATGTCGATCACATTGTCCGAACGGTCGGGGATGGGGTTGTGGGCAATGTTATCGGCATCAGAGAGACTTGCGGAGGAAGGGTTGAAGCGGTCTTCGTGGGCAGCGTAGGGGAAGGCCCAGTCACAGAAGAAGGACGTGTAAGGAGAAGCGTAAACCTGAGCTTTATTGTTACTATGTACGTTACTGAACGAAAACATACGAAGGTACGTGTAGCTATCGTACTGTGAACTTCGCACCACTCCTCAGCTTGAACTGATGCATGCCTTCCTCGAGATATGTGACCCCAACATCCCGAGCCCTTTTCCCCAACCACATAGTCCTAGCCGCCTGTGACGCGACCGCAGCGTAAGAGTCTTCATGGGTAGAACGGCTAAGAGCGCTCTTTCTCAGTTCGGCGCAAAAAGCCTCATCAAGAGAAACGTCGTGGTTTCCGGCAACGACCAACTTGAGCTCGGCATCGATGCTCCCAAGCATATCTAGCGCGAGATCGTATTCGTGCAGAGCCCCCACATTGGTCAAGTCACCGCAATGAATAAGGACATCGCAGAGCGGCAAGGGCGCTGCGAAGGCTTGCTTGCTCCCATCCTCTTTCACCGAGTCATGGCGGAGGGGAGTGGAGTGGGTGTCTGAGATGATCAAGATGCGGACCTCAACTGTGCGCGAAGGTGAAGTTTGACGTCTTGACGACATTTGGCGTGTGAGGTTCGAAGAAGGAGTGGTCAAAGCTTCACAGCCGACGAAGCGTCCGCAAGTCATACACGCGCAGGGGGTGTGGGAAGCGCTGTTCTGATTATTAGTACCTCATTCCCAGAACTTCTTTTGCACGGCCAAAGCCCCACGTCAGGTCGACAAAAACTTGAAGCTTTTGTTCAAATGTGAAATAACGCGACTATGCGGTACTGCGTTGGAAAGAATATGGCGATTCACAATGTCTACACGCTAGCGTTGCCGGCCCACTCGCAATGACAGATCGCAACCACTGCGGTGACGGACCACTCCCACTTCTCGTACTCTTTGCGGCAGTATTGGTATGAATGGCTTGAGGGAACGAGGCTATCGGAACATACGCATGCAGTCCGAACATGCTTCATACGGAGACAGGCATTAGACTACTAGGTTAGACGCCATCTGAGTCACGGCGGCATCTAGCTACGTACAATCGTAAAAGGTGACAGGCTGTCGAACTATCAAGCATCAAACAGGCAACTCGAGTTCATCTGTCAATTGACTGGTGGAGTTTGAAAGTCGGTTGCGTCGCGTCCTTGCCTTCACTGGCAACCAGCGTCCATCCAAACGCTTTGACGCATGCGGCGATCGTCTCACGATCCCACTCACCAAGTGCGTCCTCGATGCCATCGCAGGCGATCCACTGCTGAAATTTCGTGTACGGAGGAGCCCACTTCGAACGGCGTCCATAACGTCTCAAGTACTTGGGCCGCCTCTCGGTATACATCGAGAGCGAGGCCCCACCAAGTGTCTCCCTAGTCGTGCAAGTGATGGTGGCATCCAGGATCTCATTAGATTTCAAGATGATTGGAGGTACTGAACGAGGAGATCCATCGACATCAACGTACTTCTTCATGCCGATGTGAACCCAATTCTCAGCGACATTTCCTATGTGTGGTCCAAGAACTATGCGTAGGGGTTCCTACACGACGTTAGCGACTTGATTTTAATACTGTACCGAGCCGAGTCTGCAGTAATTGCTCGCTCATTAATGCAGTGATAACTCTTTACACTATTGAGAAGGTAGCAAACAATTTGCAAGGCTTTACCAATGCAAGACCGCCGAATGCAAACTAGGCCACCGAGACAGACTTACCATAAGACTGCCAAGCGAGCCCTCGGACTTGAGCTTCTCGAACCTATTCCAAAAGCGGTAGGGCTTCCAGACCCGCCGTCTTTGCCAACGCCTTTCTTCCCACAACAACTCCGAGAGGATATCAGCTGTCACGAAAGTTACCTCGGGAGGTAGCGTGCCACCAGCAACTTTCGTCGCGAGGACGGCTGCTTTTAGGCGCATAAGATGTCTCTCATGTCCGATTCGGAAGCGCTGCTCAGTGACGAGAATCCCGTAGACCAGCCCGATCTCTATAGTGGGATAGGGCATTCTGACACATCTCAAGTGTAGCCAGATTTTGGGGATTGTCTTTCTATGGAGAATGTGGTAGGGTGATGAAGACGACTTCGCTATAGAGACACCCAAGTTGTATAGCTTTAGCAGCCAGAGATGAGATGGAGTTAGACTGGAATGGAACTGACAAAATAAGTCAGAGCTGCGGCATACCACGGTCGTCTCTAAGCTTCGCAATACTTTGATTGTGAAATAGAAATTTCGATAGCGTTTTTGGGGGAACGAACGTGCTGCAGCGTCAGACATGGAATGGGATACAATGAAGAGCCGCAAAGAAAGTAGCAGTCTAAGAGCAACGCATCTCAGGTGGTTGTTGCACACGAACGGAGTCTGGCGTCTACCCCCGTACTTCCAAACATCCCAGATCCTCTGATTCACGTAGACAGATTTGTCTGTGTGTTACCTGCATACCATACCGTTCTAGATAGGTATGGGGCTACCTAGTGCAAACAATCCCTGTACCTGGAATGAACGTATCGTGCACATGTGCCTCCCTTGCGTGCGCTTCTGATGCTGTTTGTTGCCCCCTTTGGACGTTCTTTCGTTGACTGTCATTGTTGTCGACAGGAAATTGTCATCATTCATGAAACATTCGGATGAGCGTAGAAATCGGGTCCTTTGATTCCCAGACCTCTCTGTCTACAAGCTCCCATCCGAAGCGCTTGATGCACATGCGCATTGCTTCATAGTTCCACCAAAGGTGCGCCTGGTTTGACGACTTGCAGTTGGAGGACCGTTGGACAATTTGAGACAGCCAAGACTCGTCGTACCTGTGACAGGACGAAGAAGGGAGCGCGTTGCCCCACCCTCTTCTTGGTATGTACATTGGGAACGTCAGTCGAAGTGTGAACCACGTAGGCTTCGTGAAATCCAGGAAAGAAGATCCGACCTCGCGCATGGTCAGACCAATTTCGATGCAGCGTTCTAGTCCGCCGGTCACGCTCCATTCTGAGACTCTCGCGTATAGAAAGTTCTTCAAGGCGATCAGTGGGGTTGTCCATATGTGTACGGGATCAGAAAAGACTGATCGCCTGGGCCAGACTCACCAATGGGTCCTCGTTAGGGTCCAACGGTCTTTTCAAGCATTTCACGAAGTACTTTTCCCAGAGTCTCGAGCTCCTATACGGATCCCAAGCTGCTTCAATATCCTTGCGGTACATGCTGAAGATGCTTTCTGCTACCATGTTCGCGAGCTCAGAAGGCAGGCGGCCACCAACGACCCTCATTGTCAGCATGTTCGCGTGCTCACGCGTGCAACACTCCTGATAGCTGATCAGGAAGCTCTTCTCGGTGACGATGAATTCACGTGGTATAATGACCATGTTGCAGGAATTGACGTTCCTGGACATGTTGGACACTGCGTTGCAGTTGAGGCGTGTGGCATGGGAGATGCAATACGATGGGGAATCCGACGTAGATGTATTCTTTGGAAGTTATGTCGTTGGAAGATACATGAGCCGCGCTTGACCATGGCCTTCTGCGTCGGTTCGAAAGGGTGCGAACGCATTGGTATTCAGATCATGTTCCTTCCTGAATCTACTAGAGTGTCGACAATAGGGACAAAACACCAAGGACTAGACGGACAACAGCTACCAGAGAAGACATGGTGAGATCACTGCACGTGTAAAATCGAGGCTTCCCTGTTGAGGTCCTCAATGAGACTGCCATACCGCCGTCCTGCAACTTATGTAAAGAGCCAGAGACGCATAGTTGTTACAACAGTACCACAAGTAGTGTAGCCTCGCTAATAACTGATGTCGGTGCCCGTCAATAGTGGGAAAAACACCCTTTGGCTTGTCCGCCTTTCACTTGAGTTGTCGCTGCCAATGTCGGGTTCAATGCAATATTCCCCGTTGCAAAGTGTCACGCGTGGTTAGCTTCCAAGTGATAGGAACGCATGGAGCGCAACAACATTTTGCCGCCGCCTCAGCGCTAGCGGGGAAGGTGGAAGAATTTCAGAAGCGCAACGACGAGCCGACCCTTACCTTGTGCTATTCACCATGATCTCGATATCACGAAGATCACCATTCCGCCATGGCGACAAACTCGATAAAGCTCCTGACTGGCAACAGTCACCCACAGCTTGCCAAGCTGGTGGCTGATCGGTACACAGCCCTTTCATCCATTGTCAAACCACTACTTACTCACGCATTGCTAGACTAGGAGTGGAACTTACCAAGATCATGGTCCTCCAATACTCGAATCAAGAGACCTCCGTCACCATCGGAGAGTCAGTAAGAGATGAAGATGGTACAACCCGACTTGTCGTCTCCTGCCAGCGCGGGCGAAACTAATAATCCAAGTCTTCGTCCTTCAATCCACTGCTCCCGGCGATATCAACGACGGTCTTATGGAGCTCCTCATCATGATCAACGCCTGCAAGACCGCGTCCGCTCGCCGCATCACCGCCGTCATTCCTAACTTCCCCTACGCGCGCCAGGACAAGAAAGACAAGTCCCGCGCGCCCATAACGGCGAAGCTCATGGCGAATATGCTCCAGACCGCTGGCTGCAACCACGTTATCACGATGGATTTGCATGCGAGTCAGATTCAGGGGTTCTTCAATGTCCCCGTCGACAATCTGTATGCTGAGCCAAGCACGCTGCGGTGGATTAAAGATCACTTGAAGGTCGAAGACTGTGTTATAGTCAGCCCTGACGCTGGCGGAGCCAAAAGGTGTGCATTACACTGGGCTTCTTGAGATGCTGCAGGCCAACAGACAAGGCTGACAAGCGCTCCAGAGCCACATCTATAGCTGACGGCCTCGACCTCGGCTTCGCACTCATCCACAAAGAGCGCGCCCGCCCAAACGAAGTCTCCCGCATGGTTCTTGTCGGCGACGTCAAAGACCGCATCGCCATCATCGTCGACGATATGGCCGACACCTGCGGCACTCTCTGCAAGGCCGCTGATGTAGTCATCCAGCACGGCGCAAAATCGGCTGTTGCAATAGTGACACATGGCATTCTGAGCGGTAACGCAATCGAGGCGCTCAACAAGAGTAAATTGGAGAGGCTCGTAGTCACGAACACTGTTCCGCACGAGGCTAAGAAGGAAGCCTGTGCCAGGATCGAGACGATTGATATTAGCCCTACTGTAAGCTCGGCCGAGTCCTCATTCTGGCGGCGGTACTGATACGAGATTGCAGCTTGCGGAAGCTTGTCGCCGGACGCACAACGGAGAGAGCGT
>NAJN01000309.1:0-26642 GCA_005059845.1 Cryomyces minteri
GCAGGCTATTCTGTCGACTCAGGCTCTGCGATAGACTCTGCACGTTAGGTGTGTCACTTTGGTCATCCACTGGGTTGAATTGCTCCTTCTGGTCTACACTCCCGCCTCCGGGATCTTGCGAGGGGCCGCGTAATGAAGACGTAAAATTGCGGTGTAGAGGCGATGGAATCATGGGAGAAGCGCCTTGAGATTGACTGAACATGTGCATCGGAGATGAGACATCGCCCATCATGGTAGCCATGTTTGAGTCGGAGAAATCCATATGCATTGGCATGCTGGAAGTATTGTACGGGCTGTTCATGCTCATATCGAGCGACCCGTAACGGTTCATGGGAGACTGATAAGCCGATCCAGACGCTTGCATTGAGGTGAATACAGAGCTCGGGTTCTGGAATTGTGTGTTTAGTACCAGTTCTCCGTCAGAGGGTCGTCTCGCGTGGTCGGTTCTCCTTGGCCCCGGTAAAGCTCCTCCTGGATGCATGATGTTTTCCCGAGATAGATTGTTTGAGGGGTTGAACTGAAAGCTGTTCAAGAGTCCACCTGAGGACGCTCCGCCAAACTCCATCACGGAGAACCTCCTCATATCTACGTCCATAGCAGAAGGGCTACCTCTGAACTGACTTGGAAAACTCCGTCGACGCACATCCTTGCGATTTTGATTTACGATGTCGTCCAGTGATTGCCCTCCCATCACGCCGCTTGGACTCATGGGGCCCGGTGCCATCATCATCGTATTGTTTCCACCCCCTGATTGATCCATTTGCTGCAGATCCTCTGCACTGAACTGCCCACCATAGTGGCCATAGCCATTCATCTTCACGAGGACGCTGGCTCAGACTCTGGTTGAGAGGCGTTGGTGATTCTGGTATCAAGGAAACCCCAACGGTTTAGCTAAGGTTGATCCAGACGTCGCCTGAGTGAAGCTGTCGTCATGATCCTGCTGTGGGTGCTGTGTTCTGATGGGCATGCGATGGTATCTTGAAGATTGTATTGCAGCCCGCTAACTCTTCCAGAGCCTCCAATCTTGGCGGGTGTGTACAGCAGCGGAGTAGGAGTGCCGTCCGACGCCTGGCAACTCCGAGGTTCTTTGGCCGGAGAAGGAAGCAGTTTCGGCCTGCGGGAGGAGCGATGACAGGGTTGAGAGCGATGAGCGGAACCGCGAGGAGTCGCAATGTGGCAGATGCAGGCGTAGACAGGACGCGCCCAGATGCGCAGTGAACCGATCGTCCGGGCACGAAAGGTGAGGTACTGCAGGCAAGTGCCAGTGAGCACGTCGCCCGGAAGTCGTAGCGCAGTTCGGCAGTGTCGCAAGCCAACTTCCCAGGCTAGGGCGAAAAGCAGATTAGAGCATGCACGATGTTGCTCCAGCAGACAGCCGGACTCGACGGCTGAACAGGCAGAGAGAGCGAACAGACGGCGCAATGTCAGGAATCGGACGACTGGAGGGCTGGGGCTCGTCGTGTTTCGTAATACGACTCGAGAGAAGCTGCCGCGTCAGATGCACCACGGTTCCGACAGCTCGGACAACCTTAAATTTCCAGAATCGCATGGGGCTCTGCAGAGAATCCGATGTGCCAACGCGGGACATCCAAATGCCATGCCAAGGATCAACACATGCAACACATGGGTGCGTTTGCAAGCACGTTGCAAGACATACCACCGCCTCCAGGCTTGCTCGCTCCAGTATCAACGATGTTGCAATTGTATGTATACAAACCCCCGTCCCACAAAGGTAGTCCGGTGACTTCTCACTTCCCTGCGACCCGTCCAGGCAACTGTCCCTCTGTATGTCCAGAGAGCCCGAACAGATCCAAAACACGCTAGGGGTATACTCTGTACAGGATATCATAACGCAAGAAACCCCAAAAGAACCGACCGAAGACATATGCGCACATTGCTACCAACACTTCAGACTCGCCCAAAAGCCCTTCTTTGCTTGGGCGCCACTGGGTCTGGGTCTGGGTCTGCTGTCCACGCCTGTGCTGGACTGTACTGCCTGCTTCTCGTTTTGGGTCGATGGACTTAGCGTCTGCGTACTTGGTGCTTCCGGTGGTATGCCGCCGGACGCTTGAAGCTTCCGTGCCTCAACAACTCGCCTGACGAGTACTACAGAGTCTTAGTGTTAGCTCTCGGGCCGAGAGATGTAGTGCTTTGATGCGCTCGGCTTCCGCATTCGCAGGCGTGCAGATGGGATCAAACGTACACGCAAACGTCTCCTCGATGTTGACCATCTCCCTCGCGCTCGTCTCCATGAACCCGCACCTCCTTCCTCTTGCCCACTCCAGTCCCTGCTGGCTCTTTACCTGCCGTGCGTCCTGCAAGTCGCATTTGTTGCCCGCAACAATGCACACTGGCATTACTTCGCCCTTGTCTATCCTGCTTTCCCTCTCAATATCGATCATGCTCATGAAGTAGTCCAATGTTTCAAGCGAAGAAGCGTTGGTGATGTCGTAGACGAGAAAGAAAGCGTCTGAGCGCAAATTGGAGGTCGCCCAGAGGCTGCGGTATTCTTCTTGCCCGGCGGTGTCGGTAAGAGCTAAGTGATAGGTCGAGCCGTCTACAATGCGCGTGACGGAATACGAGTCCTCTGAGAGGAATGGTCAATCACCAGACTCATCTCTCATGGAACTATGTTTGCACACCTATTGTTGGATCGTATCTGCCAGGAGTCTGTCAGAAGAAACTTGGCCCCCTGGCTTGAGCGTGTACACTTACTCGTGTGTCCATTGACTACGCACCAGACGCAACGTGATTGATGACTTTCCTGTTGTAAGTACATCCTCAATCAGCCAAACCGGTACCGGTGAGACAAGTGTTATCCGAGTCGTACCGCATCCACCATCACCGCAGACTGTGATCGATATCCTGTGCGCTTCATCCATGGCTGCGCTATCGCTGTTCGACGAATCCAGAATCCAAAATCCAAAGACGGTTGATCCAAGATGCGATGCGACTGTGCACTCAATTGAGGAACAACGAGAGAGGAGTGTCCTAGTTTGCCTGGTAATCCTGAAGGTGAATGACGTTAACGGTGGTGGAAGTAAGGATGACTATGGACGGCTAGGCAGGTAGCTACGACCAGCCATGCAGCGGAAGGAACTACAGATCGCAGGGAGATGCGCGTTTAAGAAACAAGCACGGCTGGTCGGTGGACTAATGCAGATGGACATAGGGGAAGAGAGATTCAAGAGCGCAATGGAAGCTTAAGGAGGTTCGTCGGCCCCTGGGCCTGTTAGGATGGTGGCTTGCGGTCCGAGGCGATCATTACAGTACTCGACTAGCCCTGCATGGCCGACCGGGCTCCCACTGTAGCGGCTGCCGTGGAACTCGAGAATCGTCAAGGAACGATGGGAGTTCGCTGCAGGGCCAGGCTTTCTCGAATTGTGCCTGTAGACGGACAGGTAAGGTAAGTTACGTCCGTTCCCCGGGTGCAGTAGAGGTCGCGCGTTTTGACGTCGCTAGTCAACTTGACCTTGATGTTTACTTTATCACTTTATCGCCGTGTGTTTTCTGTTCGCGGTTGTTGGTACAGGTCGCACAGATCGTATAGACCCACTGATAGCACGGCATAGGACTATTAATACTATTTGGAATCGCGTCGCAGACTTACAGAGCTTCCAAGATGCTGACAAGACTACCAATTCCATCGGAACTGATACGAGTCCGAGTACGATGATACGCCCTGCAGTAGTGACAGAAAACAGCTTGAATACATGTACAAGCGAGGGGATGCCGACCGCTCAACGGGCAGCTGCATAGGTACAGTAGTGCGCAATATTTCATGTAGCCTTGACCCTGCCACTGAAAGTATTCGCAACGACCTTAGCCATCCTTCCCTTCAGCCTTGCAAAATCGACTCCGTATGTGGCGCATGTGATCGTCACTAACAGGCCGAAAGAAGCGTCTTTCCTCGTTTGACATACCTGCAGTCTTCACTCTGAGTGATTATTGACCGCGAACGTCTGCTCCTCAACCTAATGCATCCCAGAGTCGGTGTAGGCGTGTTTGTGTTAAACGATGAAGGACGGTTTATTATGGGCCTAAGGAAAGGCAGTCACGGCGCAGGTTAGGGCTCGAAGCAACGCGTCCATGCATCCACTCCGAAAGCGCACTCAATGTCTCATCAGGTACTTGGGCACTTCCCGGAGGACATCTGGACTTTGGCGAACCCTTCGAGATCTGCGCAGCACGGGAGGTGCTTGAAGAGACCGGCCTCACCGTCAGTGACATCCGCTTCCTGACTGCTACGAATGATTTGATGGAGGCCGAGGGCAAGCACTACGTCACGATCTTCATGGGATGCAAGATTGAAGAGTCCAGTATGCAGCCTCAGGTAGGAGTTTCCAAACCGCGATGCTGTTGACTCCTTTGTTCACATAAAGCTTGTGCGGCAGAACTTGGAGCCCGATAAATGCGAGCGATGGGAGTGGGTGACCTGGGAAGAATTGCGATCCTGGACTGGCGCTGCAGTGGGAGCGAGCATAGACGATCTGGAGAACGGGGATTCTAATGAGAGTAGCAGGCATGCTGGGCGGAGGCTATTCCTTCCGCTCTTGCATTTGTTTCGACAACGCCCAAAGTTCAATCCCGTGGAGCTTCATGTGAAGGCATACATAGAGGCTGTTGCGCAATAGAAGGGACGAACATTGACTTTCGTACAAACTCGGACCATGCTAAAACCCGGACTTTTCCCCCTGTTGATGCTCGTGCACAAGTTGCGAGAGGCCAAAGGCGCAATATCGCGAGAAGTTGCTGCGTGAGAGAAAACATGTGATTGCCGATTTGAATCTTCAATAGAGGAGCAAAGAAAAGAGACAATAGAGCGCAAAAGTCCAGGCTCCCAGCGACCTCGAACCGGTGGTCGGGCTGTCACCCTATGAATCTCGCCCATATGGGCTGGTTTTGGGTATTGAGCGTCAGGGCTCGACCCCTTCAATGACTTGGATCATTGGAATGCTCATCAGTTCTACCCGTACTGGTGCAACAAGGGTATGTCGGAGTCCAACCCTTTGACCACTGCGCCAGGTAGACCGACGGAAGGACCACCCCTTTCTCCATGTATATCCCTCCAGAATTAACCCAACTCGGCATTGGCCGGACGGTCTGCTCTTGCGAGAGGAACGCAAACCTGCCGCACAGGAGGTCTTTTTGTCATGCTGCTTTTCTTCTTCTGCTGCTTTCCTGGCTCTTTCTCTGCATAGAATGGGGATCATCTCGGAGAGAGATTGGCCGATGTTGTCTTTCTGCGAACTACCATTGACGTTCTGATCGGTCCCTTCTCCTTTGAGTTCCTTCACATTCACTCTTGACTTCTGTCGCAAACCTGCTACAAAGGCTACACCGACACTTTCAAGAACAGCGTTAACAAGGCGCCGAACCCAAGGAGCATCGCAATTCCTAGAAAAGCGATCTGAGGCATAACTTCGACGGTCGCCGCGTAAACCAGGTTGACCACAGTTGGAGCCACGATCCTCATCAATGCCTGGAGAAAGCCGAGTCCGCCCATCAGTTCACCGATGCGTTCTGAGTTGATATGTTTTGTCAATGCAGCCTCGGTTGTGGCAAGTCCGATACCACCAAACGCCGCCAAGGCCCCACAAAGTGTGAAGACGATGCCGTTAGGTGCGACGGCGTAGCCTACGTATCCGGCCAACTCTAAGAGAACAGCGGTGCGAATGAGAGCTCGGTCAAGCGGTTGAGCACCCACAGGCGTCCTAGTATATTCGGGGTAGGACGTAGTAGAGTGCACATCGTTGCGAAACGTCTTTACCATGACAGGGAGTGCTAATGTGGATACGGCTGCTCGGAAGGCGTTCACGAGCGACATGAACAAATTGTTCTCGACGTTTCCCCATTTGTATAGCATCTGAAGATGGTCAGTATGCTAGATGCGCAGCATCATTCGTTGCAATAGCATCCTTACCTGTGGATAAAGTATTAGCACGTCCATTGAGCCGAGCACCCCTCCATATACGACGATGTTGATGGCCAAAAGTAAGATAACGTTCGAGCGTAGTGAGATACTGTTCGGGTATGCCAGAGGTACAAGTCTATCGATCCAACTGAATGGACTCATTCGCTTGCAGTGCTCGGAAAGCAGCGTTGTTGTCGGCCGCTCTACCGGCTTCGTTCGCAAGAACGTGCCCACTAGTTGACGAAAGGACAGAGTCTCCCGTGGCAGACTTTCTGGTACGAGGCGAAGGTACGCTAGTGATATTGTTCGCATAGTCTGGCACGTAAGAGTCAGTGACACTACTGGGAAACTCGTGCAACGTAATCTTACCAGACACATGTAAAAGACCAGCAGAGAACCTCTTCGGCCTCCTACTGTACTGAGCCAGCTAGAAAGCAGTGGACCAACGCTGATCCCGATGAACATGGCGCCATGTATTCTGCCTGCAGTACCCTCAGCAATGACAGATCTCACGAATCTACAGAGTCACGAACCGATCTGTACAGCTCGCTGTTTTTCTGATGTGCAGTCGCTGACATACGCAGAGGCCATCGCCATCACGAGAGCGAAGGACCCACTGCAGAGGTCGATCAGCAAGGAGACTGTACAAGCCTTTGGCTTTTCAGACTGACCTTATACCATCCAAGCTGTAGGCCAAGTATAGCCATCTGTAACTGAGTGTAAAGTACGCAATGCATACTAAGACGCTCTCCGCAAGGATCAAACCAACAATATTGCAGGAGATTATCTTGATTCGTCCCGCTCGATCGCTTATCTTACTCAGAAGCGTACTCGTCACAGCGGCAAGTACGCCTACAATGATGTTCCCATGAGAGGCTATGATGGCAGTTTTGGCGTTGATCTCGTTCACCGCACATTGCGGGTTATAGCCACCTACGACGACACCCAGAGCGGTCTCCGAGTCTAGCGTCTCTCTACATACCAGAGAGACAACGAGGTTGATTCGGGGCACTGCGGTGAGTCCAAAGGCCAGACTGTTTATCAGGAAGAATGCAAGAAGCCACAGCACCTACTGCGAATCCTCTATCAGCTCTGTGTGTTGTGTAGCAGAACAGACGCTATGTAGTTGAAAGTCCAGCTTCACCCACCGTCGGTTTTCGACAGGGGAACTCAGATGGGGTTTCCCGTTCGGGCTCAGACCATTGGGTGTTTTCGTCGAGTTCGACACCTTCATTGCCAGGTTCTTCGCTTTGGCTCACAACATGGTATCTGGTGGACATCGCCAGCGTATTGCTGCATGAGGGGCCCAGGAGCGTCACCAAAGGCCTGGGTTCAACACACTCGAGCGACTGGCACATACATACATCTGAGGAAGAGTCATTTTGCAACGAATTTAAAAGTCGATACCGTAACAGTGCTGCAAATCGCCAAAGCGTGGCCGCAGAGAGGGTACCTTAGTGCATAAACCCTGTCAGTGGTCCTTAGTCATCACCATTCCGTCCCTTGCCCCAACCTCTTGTCTGACCAAAGCCGTGAGACAGAGCGGACCTTGAGCGGAGATGGATCACCGTTCTCTGCTTGGGGAATGCAGCAAAGCGGGCGTACAGCGCAGAAGGAGCACCTGTCTGCCAATACGGGTGAAGCGCAGAACACGATCAAAGCCTGTGCTCCTGCACATCTAGCAGCCAGAATAACGTCCGCCTCACGAATCACGAGGTGAAAGACATTGACACCATGGAACTGCCGCTCTCTGCGCCGGTTGCGTTCGTGGCTTACAGTTGTGGGGTAACGGCAAGGTAGCTGGGGAAGAGCTTGTGAAAGTCTGGGGTTGGTGCCATTTGGCGGCACTTCTGTATGGGATGTTTGCTGCTGCACTCCGGATCTAATTCCGCCGGTCTATCATCTTCTCTGTAGGGTATCCAGGTGAGACGCTCGAGTTTCCAATGTTAAAAGACTTCTAGTCCGCACGGCGCTGCACTCGTTCTCCATACTCCTTGACGCAAATTATTGTTCCCGTCATGGCTACGTTCTCCGACGAGAAGCTCGATTCGTCTCGTGTGAATGATGTTATGTTTGATGACAAGAGCAGTAGCTCCCAACAAGTAGTTATTGATATAGCCGCCGAAGAGAAGCTCCTACGGAAAGTGGATCTACGAGTCGTGCCATCTCTGTTTCTTCTCTTCCTGTTGGCCTTCCTGGATCGAACAAACATAGGTATGCTTCCTAGAGATGAGTTCAAGTTGGGACGTTCCGCTGATCGGGGTCTTCTATAGGAAATGCGAAAATCCAAGGGCTTGTGGAAGATCTGCACATGAAGGGTCAAGACTACAACATTGCCCTTTTTATCTTCTTCGTCCCGTACATCCTCTTCGAGGTGCCGTCCAACATCATCATAAAGAAAGTCGCTCCGTCAACATGGCTCAGTCTCATTATGACCCTATGGGGTGAGCGACTCTCTCAGCCAAACCGAAAGCCGGAGTAGCGTTGACATTTGCTGTAGGCATTGCTACAGTTGGTCAGGGCCTTGTAAAGAATTTCGGTGGTCTCGTTGCGTGCCGCTTCTTGGTAGGATTATTCGAAGCAGTAAGTACCCCGATTGAAGCACTACCTTGTTCGTACTGACGTCCGATATTGTAGGGCCTTTTCCCTGGTACGTGTTTTGAGAGTTCTTTCCATCTGGGGACGGTGCTAAAGCCACGTGCGCAGGTTGCGTGTACATAATCAGCATGTATTATCAGAGGATGGAGCTTCAGCGGAGATTGTCTTTGTTTTTCTGTGCAAGCATTCTCGCTGGCGCCTTTGGTGGAGTAAGTGGTCTTCCGTCCAGCAGATGAAACCAGCGCTAACTACCTCAAGCTGCTGGCATACGCCTTAGCAAAGATGGCAGGCATCGGTGGCTACAATGGGTGGCGGTGGCAAGTCGCATGGCTGTTATAGAGCCTACCGAGCTGACCGAAAGTAGGATCTTCATCATCGAAGGTCTCGCAACGATTGTCATTGGTATAGCATCGAAGTGGTTCGTCCCCGATTGGCCGGAGACTGCCAAGTTCCTTAACGAGGAAGAACGAGCGCTGCTGGTCGCCAGGCTGTCTCGAGACAGTGGAGAAGCCACAATGAACAGACTTGATGGTCCTGCTGCTAAGAGAGTGGCAAAGGATTGGAAGATTTATGTTGGGTGAGTCTCAAAACATCCATATCCGCGGTTCATCAAAGCTAATCCGCTCTGGAGTATAATCGCGTACCTTGGCGTTGTTAATACAGGCTATGCTACCTCGGTAAGCTTGCCGCTGTGTAAGCGTTATGATCGATGTTAACGGGAGATGAAGTTCTTCATTCCTACAATCATCAAGGAATTAGGCTATACCAGTGCGGCAGCACAAGTCCGCAGCATTCCTATTTGTAAGTGCTAAGCGTCGATTCTCTCCAACACGAACTAAGAAGAAAACCCCCAGTTATCGTTGCAACTGCCTGTGCTATTGCCGTTGCCTTCGCTACAGATCGTCTCCGCCATCGATACGCGTTCACTATCGCCGGTGTCGTGATTGCTAGTATAGGCTACATCCTTCTTCTTTGCCAAGATAGAGTCACTGTTGGGGTCAAATATTTCGCTATCTTCCTCGTGACGTACGTGTATAACGAGCCTCCTGTTCATCATCTCACAAAGGCCACCACTAACATTCACCAAGTTCCGGGGGCTATATGACGCAGCCCGTTACGATTGCCTGGCTGTCCAATAACATGTCCGGACACTATAAGCGCTCCATCGCTTCAGCCTGTCAGATCGGGTTTGGCAACATAGGGGGCATTATTGCTTCGAATGTCTTCATCACGAAGCAGGCGCCGAAGTACCCCACCGGCTACGGCGTGAGTCTAGGACTGATGTGGGCTTGCGCCGCCGCATGTACGATCCTGTTCTTTGGCGTCCGTGCGGAGAACAAGAAGAGAGATCGTGGTGAAAGAGATGGTAGGCTAGAGGATATCGCGAATGTTGACAATCTGGGCGACGACCATCCGCATTTTCGGTTTACTACTTGAATTTTCCGTCAGCTACCTCAGGCCTTGGATACAAGCTGCAAACCAAAAATCACTAACACAGAGTCCTAGCGGAAGACCTGTAGGAAAGTGTTGTGTTCAGGCGTCTTTGTCATTACTGCCAGCCATGGGGTACATCATTGGGGTGATGTCTGTAGTGGCTCTTGATTCTTAGAGGACACGGCAGGAGAAGCCTACAGAGTTACTAGTACGAGGGTGATTCAGAGCGAAGTCCACAGGATTGACACTGCAGACATATGTTCGAGCCGCTTAACACAGATTAGGTCTTCGATGTCAGTACTGCGTATGGTGTTTTGATTCTCAGTGTAGAGATTTTGTGCAAGGCGCATGGGTGAAGTGCGGCTCTAGCCGCGGCGATGTTCGGAGGTCGTCACGACCAACGATCAATACGCTCTAAAAGTGCAAGGCCTTATCAACAACAGCTCACAAAACATCAGTGTTTGACGTCTTCACGCCCAAGCAATATTTGCACAGCTCACAACAACCTCAAGCTATCCTAACCGTGACCAGCCTCACACGATCATGGCCGAGAAGGAGCTGAGCAGCCTCCTGCAACAGCTTCACCACTCCCTCTCATCACACAACTACTCCTCCTCGAAGCAACTCCTATCCCGCGCCAAGCTTGCTCTTCTCCAGATAAACGCTCTTGTGCCGACATCTGAATCATCTCAAACGCACCTCGTCCGCGCCCGCGAGGTTCTGGAACTAGGCGCCCTAATCTCCATCCGCCTTCAAGATCCCGAGAGCTTCACACGCTACTTCCAACAACTGCAGCTATTCTACTCCTTACCTGAGGACAGATTACCGAGAGAAGGCGGCAATGCCAGCAAGATCACGGGCCTGTATCTGCTGTTGCTGTTGAGTCAGGGAGATTACGCCGGATTTCACACATTACTAGAGGGATTAGAGGTCGCAGAGGGCAAGAAGAGGTTGGAGAAGGATGCTTTCATTCAATACCCTATCAGATTGGAACAGGCGTTGATGGAGGGAAGCTACGATCGAGTTTGGGGCGAGACGAAGGGAGAGCGGGTACCCAGCGAGGAATTTGGAGTGTTCTCCGAGGTACGTCCCACCCGATTCACTCAGTCTAATGACACATTAGCTGCCGGCTTCGTTCACGAGCGCAAGGCTCTCTGTAATACGCATTCAAACTAGCTAACGCTGTCTTACCAGGTGCTCATTCACACTATTCGCAGCGAGATCGCATCGTGCTCCGAACGAGCCTATCCATCCCTCCCGATAGCGAACGCGAAGAACCTCCTCTTCCTGGACAGCGAAGGCAGCGTCCTCAAGTTTGCGCAAAGCAGAGGTTGGAGCGCACGGGATGGTCGTATCTACTTCCCCGAACAGGAGCAGGAGATGATGCTAGGCGAGAAGGATATTCTGGTCACTAGCGGGACGGTCATTGAGAACACACTGGGATACGCAAGGGAGCTGGAGACCATTGTGTAGAGAGCCAGCACCATAGCAGATCGGAGCTGCAAAGATGGCGCTGTGTTATAGTCTTCGGAAGCGTAAGGCTTCGGTTGCACGCAAAGTAGGCGGTACTTGAGCGTAATAGACGGGAATAAAGTCATTCATAGCCATCAGTTGTGATCGCTTTGGTTTTGCTTACGCACCCTTCCAAATACCGTACTATACACGTCTTATACAAACGATTTGAATACAGGAGCTGGGATTGACCAGCGAGCCACCTCTTCCCTCACCCAAGAACGCCTTGTTATGCATTCGCGCCATACATGCATACCCACTTGGAGAGATCCACTGCATCGTGTCTTCCGTATAATTCCACTCCGCACTCCACAGCATCTGAGCCAAATGTAGTCTTCTTGCTCTCGTCCACTCTATCACGCGCATAGCGCAACACCTCCCGGCCCCCTATGGCACGACCACCACGCCAATGCTTCCCGCCTGCGCCACCACGCTCCTGCAAAGGCCCTCCAAGCTCATCCCGCTGAGGCGTACTTCGCTCTGCTTGATCTTCGCAATCTCCCACACGTGCTTCAAACTGACCGTCCCCACAACACCGATACCGCTGTTGCCGGCCGCACTCGTGCTCCCAGCCACCGCGCTCTTCCCTGCTCCCGCCATGCCGGCCTTGTTGTGCGGACCAGGCGTGTTGCCTGCGCCGCGAAGCTTGCCCTTCTTCTCCTTCACGCCGGCGGCGGCCAGCAGCAGCGTCGTCGTCGGGGGTGTGCGGAGTTCGAAGTGGAAGGAGCGGTCAGGGCGCACGGTGACACGGGCAGGGATTGGGGTGCCGGGGTTGTAGTTCGCTGTTCTGGCGTTGAATTCCTGGACCGCATGCCATGTCAGTTGCTTGCTCGTCGGTTGAGAAGTGGGAGCGTGGAGGAGACTGACTTTGCAGAAGTCCATGGATTTGACACCTTTTGAACCGAGTGCTGGACCGACGGGCGGGGAGGGAGAGGCCTGGCCCGCGCCCACTATGAGCTTGACGATCTGGTCGCGTTGTATTGCCTTGCGTGCCATTGTGTCTTGGTGGATGAGACGGCTTGATATTGCTGGTCAATTCGTCTTTCATGCATCTCTTCGGCTTGTTCCGAATCGCTGGCACTCCTCCATCGGGCAACGCTCTAGCCCCCTTGGGCTCTCTCTACATCTATATAAACAAGAGCTGTTTACATGGTCCATAACATCCTCGTAACGGAGGACTACTAAATTGAGCAGTCCGTTGGTTCACGCTGACCGCAAGGATCCTCCAATATTTGAAGACAGCATATTCCACTTTGAAGTGTGGCTGTTACTGTCGAGGGGCGTTACTAATGCAATGTCACAAAGAAGAGGCTTGAGCGACACAGCGATTCCTCTCAGACCCAACGTCTCGTAAGCTCATGGCGCTCTCCGATAGCGTACGCGCAATCCGCCGCTGCGCTCCGCGGAGTGGTGCTGCTGCTTCATTAAGGTCGAGTGAATCGTGATATATGGGCCGGATCTGGGTGCGGATCTATTCCGAGCTGACCAACAGCAGAACCTTGTGTGGGATAGGTACACTTCAAGTATATAGAAAACCGTCTTCCTCTGCAAGAGTGTCGAAAACGAAGCTTGCAGTTGTGTGCTTTGCAGCGTCCCCGTAGCAGACTGTTTCGTACTATCGAGCGATTCACCACAATCAATGGCTGATCCATCGCTATACACGTATCCTTCTCCTCTAGAAGGTTACGATAGAGACAGCCTCCCAAAGCTTCCAGAGTAAGTGCCATACAACTTCCACTCACTGCGACACCAGAGTCTCCTGTATCCTGCAGTCCTACGATATCCACACAGTTTCGAGAAACTTCTTTCGCGTCATTCGATCGATAAGTCATGTCCGATCCAAAAACGGCCAGTGTCACGTATTCCCCATCATCATCGCCCAAACAAGATGTTACGCATTTTTCCGTCGTATATGGCAACCGCAAGAACAGAAGGCCTTCGAGACATGCCCATGTGACATCAAGACTGACTGCCGTTCCAGCGAGAAAGCCGAGGACGGCAAGTCGTACGTCAACCCACCAGCAGAAAAGCCCAGTCCCGCATACGAGAGCTTCGCCTCTCCAATCTCCAATGGCGAGCGCGGCGGCTTTGACATCCACGTCTACTTCATGCAGAACGATGAGCAGCAAGTGACCTTTGCGAAAGAGCTATGGGAGAGAATACGCCGAGAGTGTACGTATAATGGGCGCTCCACCAGCTCTTGCAAGCATGCGTGCTGACAGCTGACCTCAACAGTCCCTGAACTCCGCATCTACAAAGTTTGGGATCAACCTATTGGCCCGCATCCCACTGGCATGTTCGAAGTAAACGTCTTCACGCCAGGTAAGCTGCAGCTTTTGTCGAGCTGGGATTAGTCACAGTTTCGGACCGCTCTGTCAGACTCCAACTTAGCCTGCTAAATTCCACTCACCAGAGCAATTCGGCGCCTTCATTCCCTGGCTAGTCATAAACCGCGGTCCTCTTTCCGCTCTCGTTCATCCAAACACCGACGAGGAAAAGCGTGACCGCACGCAGCGCGCGACGTGGATGGGTCAGCCGATGCCGCTGAACCTTCGTGTGTTCAAGCACAGGACGTGAAAAGGCTGTGAAGGCAGTGAGCCCATGGAATTTGAGGTCGAAGCGAGTCAAAATCGTCATGACGAACGTGCATTGATTGGTGGAGAGCCGGACGTGCGATCTTGACCACTCCAATGAAACGGTCAATCTGGAAAACATCGAAATGACACGTGAAACGTAATATATGTCGGAAATCGGTCTTGCTCATTACTCGTTTCTGCGTGGACCAACAGACCCGGTCTTCCTTCAGACATGCATGAAAATGCTTGAAAATATGAGAAGCGTCACCAGCGCCCGATACCCGCGAACTGTGTCAAGCCAGGTGACATCAACGGAGCAATGTGTCGGCTATCCGACAATCGTCCCTCCATCGAACAAATCCCTGAGAAGGTCTTCCCTACAAGCTTCCAGATCCGGACTTCCCATCCCATACGTAGCCTCGTATGCATAGATACTTAGCTGACTGAAGAACGGCCTCAGCAGACTCCCGACCAACTCGTTCTTTGCCATGGCCTTGATATCGGCGCCGTCTACATCGGCAATGTCCAGCAATGGGCGGCGCTTATCAGCGACGATGTGTGAGGTGGTCGAGACCTGGCTAGCGTGGGGCAAGTAGTCCGGAGCGATAGATCCAAGCTCCTCCGCGACTTCGTCAAGCAGTGCCACAGGGGTCCAATCGGCAGGGCGATAGACCGCGTCGATAGTGTCGGTGATGAAGAGCCATTCGTGTAGCTGGAAATCATCCGGAGAGACAGTGATGAGGAGATCGAGAAGTTTGCAGGCCTGGACTAACGATGAGTTGTTGTAGGTCTCACACTGAGGATCCTCTGGTAGCACAGATGATACGGCGGTACGCAGCTCAGAGTTAATAACAGGCCAGAGAGGCGCCAGATGCACCGGAGAGATCTGCAAAACCATGGCCCGGATCACCATGAACACCTCAGCTCTGGTGGCGGAAGAGGGAGAAGACGAAGCAGTGGTTGCAATAAGTTCGACGAGCTTCTCCTCTAAGGCGCTGAGGTTAGAGATAAATGCGTCTCTGTCAGCAGCGAGTATGAGAACGCCGGCTCTGCGCAAATTGAACTGATTCTTGCGGTCCGCTTCCAGGCGAGCTGCGTTGGCGCCGACACCGAACATTATACCAGCTGTCGTGGGCGCAGAGAGGCGAGACAGTACATCGAGCAAGCGGTCTTTGTCACTGACGACCCATTGGCGAATGACAGGTATCCAGTGGTCATCCATCAAGTTATATGGAATGGCGAAGAACTTCGGGTCGTTAAAGGCATCACCAATGTCTTTCTTCCATGACTTCGAAGTGTTGGCTATTCTCGAGAGCTGAAAGACCAGATCCAAAACAGCTCGTGTGACGTTCTCGGGGAAAGACTTGGATCGAAACGTCGGTCCAATAATGTTGGTAGAGATGCTGGTAGCGGCTACCATAATTCGATCGTTCGTTTCAAGCAGTAGTTGTAGCTTCGGGAGAATTGATGCCAATACAGTCACTATGTCCGTGGCTCTGTTCTTGTGCTCCTTTGTCATGCTTTCACCTGCTGATGACTTCTCGGTCGCTGAGCTTTGTGAGGAATCCTGTAGGAAGCCCATTGGCTTCATCGTGAAACACGCCGTCAAGAGACGCATAAAGAGATCCTAGCGAACGGTTAGCTTGATATCATTAGCTCGGGCGAGGCATAAGCTTACACCAAGCTCTCGTCTCAACTTGCGTTGTTCACCAAAATTAGTGTTGTCGACTTTCTCCGCCAGCATCGAAGTGAAGTCAAGTAGAGTTGGTAGGATCTGTCTATTGGGTAGCGGATTTGCGAGCACATCCTTCAGGAAAGCCACACAGTCTTGCCATATTTCGTCCATAGCATCATCCTCAAGAGAGCGCGTGTACTCAACAAGAAACGCTACAAGCTCTGTGTCTCCCAAATTGGAAGTCAAGCTTGACATCCGTATCGGATCTAGAGCTGTGGGATTTGTTCGACTGTAGACGGCGTTGAAGATCGCTGAAATCGTATTCCGCGGTCGAGAGCCGTCCAGTATGTGCAGAATACCACAAACGGAAGGGGCGTCAGTGCCCCTGGCCGAGTTTCTCGATCGACACCAGATGGTAACAAGGGTCTCTAGACATTCCAAAGCCTCGGCTGCAAACAGGTGCTCCAAGATTCGCCGAGCCCTATTGCGCAAGCGCAGTGAAGTGTAGTTAAATGTCGCAAGAGAAGCAGGATCTTGTTGGCTAATGTCCGAGCTATAGCCTGCCCACGACCACACAGAGAAGCAGATGCGGACCGTATCCTGGAAAGACAATAGAACTGTTAGCCTACTATTAGCAGTGGCAGTACGTCTGTGACTTGTCTCAGCTGTGAAGACCCCAGACACCATGTTGCCGAAGAAGCCTGCGGGCTGCTCTGGAGATTTGACTTGACTGCTTCTGGCCTCCTCTGACACCAGCCGATCGTGAGCTCGAGCTAGAAGGTGTTCGAGAGCGTTCATGAGAGAGATAATCGTTGGCTCTGGAGCGATGTCATCATCGAAAGATGTACTTCGGAATGTTCTTTTGAGTTCTTCCAAAGTAAGACGGATTCGAGTACAGACGCATTCAACGAGGGGTATCAGATTTTGGAATATGTTGTCAGCGAAAAGAGGCAGAACATCAGCGAGGAAGGTGACCCAGTCTTCAAGAACGAAGCAGCTTGTAGTAGAGGCAAAGCCAATACGTAGGCATTCCACAAGCTGAGGTGGGGGAGTAACAGATGCAACAGGCACAGCATCCTCATCGATTGGTTCTGTGAAAGACAGCCTGGAGAGATTGACTGAGAGTGTTCTTTGTCGAGCTAAATAAGGTGTGGGGGCAAGCTCCTTAGTCGTTCTCAGTTTCAGTGCTGCAAGAGTTGCGTCTAAAAGGGCCGGCTGAAGCGAAATTTCAGCCTCGTTGAGCGCTACACGCACGCATTCGATCAAGGGAATCTCGAGTTCGAGCTGCCTCAACGGTGCCGAATATGGGTTGGTCAAGATTAGCTGCAAGACAGACAACGCTGTACGACGCATTGCTGACCCCCATTGGTGTTGCTCCTGCGTCGTTGGCCGACTCGACAGTATTTGCATACAGGATTGCGCAATGAAGCCCTGCAAGCTCATTGAACCTATGGTCTGAGGGTGACTTTCGGTTCTGCGAACTGTCTCCGTAGCGAGTGTCACCCACGTATGATTTGACGGGTGCTGGAGAACATGGTACAGATGTTGTAAATAGTAAAGCGGCTCCAATGAATCTACGACAAGGCCAGGTTGTTCTGCTGATGTGTTCACCACTGATTGTGACGCTGGTTGTGTTGCAGGGGAGAATTCCACTCTGAACGGCTTCGAGATCAACAAGTTCAGGACTCTTTCGAGTGTAGGTAGATTCTGCAACCAGTCCCGTACGAAGACAAACAGTTCCGTATCCTCCTCATACAGAGCATCAAGGAGCAACAACAATGGCCGAGTCAAGACTGCTTGAAAATCACCGGTGGTTGTATGATCAGCCATACTAGGTATGGTGCTGTTACGCCTTGACAGTCTCTGATTACATGGGTCTGCATGAGGGGCTTGTGCTTGAAGAGTGTGTGTCCACAGGATTGTAAACCTCCTTGCCGAAGCCACTCGACTAGTCATGCAGGTCGCATCATCCTGAAGCTTGCGAGCAGATAAGAAGGTTGAGATAGAGGCCTCTACCAGTCGATCTTGGCCAGTCATAGCTTGAAGGTGCCACAAGCACCGTACGGCTTCAACGTGGTATTTTGGGATCGAAGGGGAGAGGTACGACCAGATACATTCGCAGAGGAGAGGCAAAAGCTGCACGACTTCGACTCTCGAAACGTGTGCTTCAGCGGTACCCGCCGACTCAAGACATGTCAGAATTGTGACGATCGAGATAATGGCTGGGAATGAGAGTGGGCGTCCAACTTCACGTGTTGATGTAGGAGCAAGAGTTTCTCGGAATGTGGCTAGAAGAGTCGTCCCGAGGAGAACCGGAGACTTCGCGACTCTGCGTATGAGACTCGCAAGGATGCATGTTCCAGTCTCGATCTCACTGTGAGCTGTAACGTCTCGGAGAGTATGACTTAGCAGATGAGCTGCGCTACGCAAAAGAATCTCGCCGACGTCCCCAGAAGGTAAAGGAGGCGGGGTTGCATCCAGATTTTCCTGTGTTTTGGAGTAGAAAGTGTGGATTCTTGCGAGTACATTATCGTTCTGAAGGGGCTGCGTAGGTCGATCTTGGACAGGTACACCCTCACCTAGAGATGCAGAGGTTTCGAATGCCCGTTCCGGAATCAGCTGTACCAAAAGAGCCAAGACGCTCAATCCCAGACTGAAGGTTTTCTCTGACATGTTTCTGACTTCTGGTGGTTGAAGGACGCTCAGTTCCGTGAGATGTATTAAAAGCAAGAGAGCAAGCAACGGAGCATGAATGGTTATCATATCCTCTTCTCGAACGTTGAAAGTGACGAGGATGAATTTGACAAGCTTCAGGTCTCTCAGTGCCCGTTGCTGCTCCGTTAGTCCAGCTGCAAAAGCGCCCTCGACGAGTCTGGCCAGTCCACTCCATATCAATCCGCTCTCGACGCCATCGAAGAAGATGCTTGCGCTCCTGAGCACTTCATCGAGCTGATCCTTGGTGGCTGTCTCGCTGTAGGAGAAAGCGCTATTCATGGCAGGTACGAATACCTCCGGTACCAATAGGCTACCAACTTCCCACCGATCCATGAGGGAGAGGCATATCCGGAACGGTCTTGCTCGTTCTGCTGCAACAGAATTTTCCTGGTGTAGCATCCTCTTGACGCATTGGGCCAATGGCTGGAACCCGAAACAACGAAAATACTCCGCGCGCTTTGAGCTGACATCGTCTCCTAGTATTGCCTTTCTCTCCTCCACTGGCGAGTTTGGCTGGCTATTCCTGTCTGCGGCAGTTGTCTCTGGCCCTAGGAACCATGTCCAAAGTCTCCGGTTGAGACTCATATCTCTCCTGGCTACAACCCCAGCGGCAGCAACTACAAGACGCTCCAGATCATCGGGACTGATAATCTCTTGCAAGACTGGAGAACTTAGGGGCAGGTGCGAAACGAGTAAATCCAGAAATCCTCGCTGAATCAGGACCTGCGTGTCTGACAAGCCAGCCGCAAAACACCTTATCAAGAGTCCAGGTTCAGGCGTGATCACGGCCGCTGCGACAGCTGACAAGCCTTCTCGGTAGCCTTCATTTCGAAACCCCTCATCCTTTACTACGGACGGGTCGCGACCTGCATGCACTACCAATATCGGCAATCTCCGGACAAGAAAAGCGAGCGCACCTTGTCTCCGAGACGGGTTGGTCACGGAAGCTAGAAAGAAGCATTGCCAAAAGTAATAATCCCCAGCATTGTCGTGGTAGTTATTGTCTTTCTCGCCCTGACTTCTTACCGCATCTCTGGATCGGTCCAGAATTTGCAAGGCTCGCTCAAAGTCTTCGCTGGTCTCATCCTCTAAGCCTGGTAGAAGGCATAATACTATCGACTTGAGAGCCGGCCGTAGTACGGGTGCATCGAGGGCGAAGATATATCTGTCAAGCAGAGAGAAGAATGGTGCTCGAACGGAGAGCGCTGCAAAGGTAAGGACAGAGGATAGTCCAGGGAAGTACAGATGAAGATCGCGAGAGAGTCCGGTTCTCTATAGATAGTTTTAGCGTGTATCTAAATTACATAAACGTTTTCGAGACGATTCACCTACACTGATCATAGAGAAAATATACTCGTACACCTCCAAAGTCTTCTGGTGTACGCCCGAAGGGAGTGACGGGTTGAGACATTGAGCTAATCGTGTTGCGATGGTGGTGTGGTGCGGTACAACATTAATCTCTTTAGGGTGCGCCTGGATGGCCTGCGGATCGCGCAAACGTCTCAGCGTTATAGCACGATGCGGAAAGCACTAGAACATTACGCACTTTCAACAAGCGACCCAGGAAGGAGATATAATCAGCCCATTCTTGCTGCGCCGTGTCGAAGAGCGACAGAGCTCGCTCCACTCCAGACGCGTACCGCCGGAAGTTCTTGTCTCTCTTGTACAAACCTTTGAGGTGTAAGCACTAGAAGTATTTCTTTCGAGTGTGTTTGAACGTACATACCGTCCTCGATAGGCCGTCGAGGCGTCTGGGGGACAGGAGAGGACCGGCCTGAGCTGGCAGGCGAGAATGACCGCCGACTGCCCGCAGGCTCAAGAGACATGCCCGTCCTTAGCAGAGTATCGAAATGATGCTGGGCGGGCTTCCTATCGCGTCTCTACATGAGTGATTCAAGGGTTTGTTGATGCCAGATAACTTAGACATCGTTTTGTAAGCGGCCGAACAAGCGCGTCCATAACACGTTAGTGACGAACCTTTGAAACCATAAAAATAACACTAAGGAATATACCGCTCGCGTGTCTCGTCAGAAAGGAGACGTATTAATAAGACTAACGAATGTTTGCTGTGTTTGGATAAGTTACAAGCATACCAAGCTTCACGTGTCGAATATCACTTTCCGTTTGACATTTCAATCACAACGTTTGTGAAAATCCATGGAAGGTGATCCCGAGAAGAGCTGACGACGGTTTGGTATTCTGAGATGGCCAAAGATGCTCAAGGTGTCGAAGAACGATCACCTAGAGGGGAAGCAGCTTCAAACGCTGCCGACCTTGCCATGCCATCAGGCATGGAAGTCAGGGGTGCTGGTGGAGAGGGTTCCAAACCTTCTTCGGTACACTGTGATCAAGGCCGCGATCGAGAGAGCTCCCAGGATGGTCTTGAGCTGTCTCGCGAGCTGACTCCTCCGCCGCTGCCTCCGAGGCCCAAAAAAGATAACATTTTGGACCATGGGCCAGCAAGTACTTATAACTCATTGCATCGGCCGAAGACGATCGGCAGACCTCCGCTGCAGTCCAAGGCTACAACAGCCTTGTCCTTAACAGACGTACATCCTCGAGGTCCTGGAGATGTCATCGGAGCCCAATCACCAGGTGCCGTTGACGGCGCCAGATCCGGACGCCGGGGCTCTTCTCACCCAAGCCACTTCGTGAGTCGGATCAACAGCGAGGGCGACGAAAGCGCCAGCATCAAGAGCTATGCGACTACCCTTGATGCTCGCGCCGATGTTGAGAGCTTGTTAGGTCAGGTATCTGCAGATCCTGCCAGTCCAGCATGGCGGCTGCTCAATGCACAGCTGGACAACTCTAACCCTTTCGAAAACTTATCGCTGGAAGACGAAAAATTCGACGTTGAGTTCCACCATGAATTTGACGAATTAGAAGAGTTCAGGTCCGACGGCTCGAACGAAGGTTAGCCACTTTGCATAGCCATCGGATTGGTGCTGACGTTTCACATTGCGTATAGAGTTCCTCGTCAACCAATTCAAGTCAAAGCTGAAACACTTCCTCATTCTCTCTTCGGCAGGGAAACCGATCTGGAGTCGTCATGGGGACGATCAAGTAATATCTAACTACATTGGAATTATTCAGACAATCATATCCTTTTATCAGGGAGCCAGCGATGGACTAAAAGGATTCACTGCGGCTGATTCCCGCTTCGTCATTATGTCTAAAGGTCCGTTGAATCTTGTCGCCATTAGCCGTCTCCAGGAGAGTGATGCACAGCTTCGCGCTCAACTCGAAGCCTTGTACATGCAGATCCTGTCTACACTGACGTTGCCCAACATGCAACGTATGTTCTCAAGCAGGCCATCAACCGACTTGAGGAGACCACTCCAAGGCACCGAGATACTGCTTTCTGCCCTCGCTGATGGCTTCACGCGCGGGTCACCGTCTACTCTTTTATCAGCACTGGAGTGTCTCAAGTTACGAAAGTCCCATCGCCAGCTGGTCAACGATACTCTTTCAAAGAGTCGATCGCAGAGTCTACTGTATGGTTTGATTGTGGCGGGTGGAAGGCTTGTTAGTGTCGTGAGACCCAAAAAGCACTCACTGCACCCTGGTGACCTTCAACTCATCTTCAATATGCTTTTTGAAGCGGACAGTGTCAAGACTGGAGGAGGGGAAAACTGGATTCCGCTCTGTCTACCCGGATTCAACAACACCGGGTACTTATACATGTATGTCAGCTTTTTGAGCGTAAGCGGATCCAGCAGCAAAGCCACGGAGAGACCTGGAGCATCCACCGGCAAAGAGAACGAGGTGGCTATACTGCTCATCAGTGCAAACAAGGAAGGCTTCTTTGAGCTACGACAGATGCGAGATGAGCTGGTCGAGGTAGGTGTGTTTCAACAGAAGTGTGTACTATTGCTGATCACGTCGCAGCAACTTGAAAAGAATGGCAGCATGGAGACTATCAAAGCAGCCGTACGGAAAGGCCGTCCTTCCTGCTCCGACATCGTGCCAGGCACTGTACTTCGCCATTTTCTTTACAAGTCACGCAGCAACGTCCAATTCACGATGCCGTCTTTAGGTTCTCACTTCAGCACACTTATAGCAAAGCGAAAGTACGTTGAGAAGAGCCTCCATGATCCCTATTCTACCTAAAAACGTCGACAGCAGCGACTAATGTTACGTAGGCTGATGTCTTTGTATCATGTCCTGCACGACAGCGTGCACATGAAAAACGCGCATCTCAAAGTCCATCACTGCATCAGCCGTGACGCGATCTCCCTTGCCTGGACCACACCTCTTTTCGAGCTATATTGCGTCGCTAGCCCGCACGCAACGCGGGATGCACTTGCCCAAAGCGCCAACAAGATCGTACAGTGGGTTCGTCGAGAAGAGGAGCGCGTCTTCATCATCGGTGGCGCGGTCTTCTGAAATCCAATCCTACACTGGCGCGACAACGCTAGATGGCGACAGAACTCTGGTCGCATTGCCGAATTGGCAATTGTTCTATGAGACAGCGGTAAGATTCGATCTGCCAGTCGGGGACCATAGCTCTGTCCTCGAAGAGCGAATCATTCCGGCTGGCGGCCGCCGTCCAAGTACTAGAGCTTCCGAGCGGCGCGCCGTCGGACTCTATTGCCAAAGACACGCTGGGTGACGGCTGGTCCTCCTGAGCAAAAGGTTTCGAGCGAGTCATCTTTGAGGTTGAGCCGAGGGAACGACCCATCATACCCCCAATCGGCTTTCCGAAAACAAAGCTCCTCTTGTCATCTGCAAAACCTTGTCTAGAAGCAGACTCATCAGACAGAGGCTTGGTGCAGGTGCAAATGGACACATGGTCGTATCCCAATCTGGCCCCCAAGCACCTCTCGAAATACATGTCGCACGTAACGAAGGGGACCTGAGTTTTCATCATCGGCGCGTCGTATCTCTCAAGCGTCAACGATGACCGAGGAGTATTGTCGCATGCAGTTGGTAGTTCAGAGAGCGCGCGATTGGATGCACACTCAGACTCAATCAGTGCATTCACATCTGTGTTTGCCTGCGTCTTCTCCGAAACTTCCACCGAGTGATCCGTCTGTGCCTACGACTTCTCCGAGACTTCTACCGAGGAGTCCTTCCCTTCCATGGCCACGGAGTGTGCGAGTGGCTCAAGATCTCCCACATCGCTTGAACGACGACGTAGGAGTCTCTTGAAGCACGAGAATAGTCTGCATTTAGCAGCCAGGCGGTCGCGGAGACAGTGAAATGCAGATTTTCCCATTGCGTCGATCGGTTTCTTGCGAACGATAGGGTCGTTTATTCCTTTACGCTGTTGCAGTTGCGTAACGTTGAGACGATAGAAGTCGTTCTTGCCGCCGAGCTTGTCTCAACCGTTCTGCTGATGTCGACGCTGTTGTCGAGTTGAGCGATGGAGACGAAGATTGTATGCTTAGAGGGTCTTGTACTTCGTTGCCGTCGAGGTTCGATGCCTACGATCACTCTTATCAGTATGTGTGCCAAGCGTTTTCTCGTCCTGGACTTGTGCTCGCCGACGGCTGTTGCAGTCTGGTACATACACGATTGCGTCGCTGTTCTGGGTGATGCGGGCCTTAGAGGCCAAGAAGTAGCTCCGACGGCGATGTTGCTAGGCAAGGTCCAGGTCGTTGAATATAGAAATCGATACGTGTGTGCGTTTGGTCGTTGTAAGGCAGTGATCCAGCAACGTAGACGGTTTGCAGTTGGGCTTGTATCAAAAAAATCGCTGCTCAGTCGATGTGTGGAATCACGTCGAGGATAACGGCGAGCTTTCTATTTATTACACGTGTGGACGAAGGTTATACATACATAGTTACCAGACAAATGACATGTCAACGTCATCGGGTAGAACTCTGAATACCATAAGCTCAGAAGTCAACCGGTGAAACCGAACACACGGAGAAGCAACACAACAAAGCGAGAGCGACACAGGAGCTTATGGTTGTACAGTAAAAGCATGACCCACCCTGGGGTGCTACCGGCCAGTAGCGGACGAGCGAACCGGGCGGACCGGCCCGCAGCCATACCGAGCTAGGCAATATCCAGTTTGGCGCTCAACGAATGCAAACCACGAGGTATAACGTCTTGGAAGAGAAAGCAGCAATAGGAAAAGGTGGTGTAGCGACGATGGACAAGAGAGAAGGCTCAAGAAATCGTCTGATCGGCGCACTCAAACTCCTGAGTACATATCACTGTCCTCCAACCATGCATTAGGTTCAGACCTCCTAGTGTGAGCCTGGCTTCGGCCGCTCAAGGTGCGTAGAAGCTCCCCACTGCGGAACCACAGGTGCTTGATCTTCTCCACAACTTTCTTAGCTCTGAACTCACACTTCGACATTCCCATGGTCCCGTCGTAAGTGTGGGCACTCGAATTGGCCCCGATCCTCGAGTCCCCGAACGCAGAGCCGTTGGCTGCCCTGAGAAGGCTTCCATTGTCTGCAGAGTAAACCCTCGAGATGGGCGGCAACCTTGTCCTGAGATGTGTCAAACGCTTGCGAAAGCTTCCCCCACGCTCGGTCTGCGAACTGTCGTCTGAGAAGAAGCTTCGCACTTCCGCAAGATTTAATGCAGATGGTGGAGTTAGACCAGTGGTAGGGTAGCGGTCTCCAGGCTCAACGGCTCGATCGTCGGGACGAAGGATATCAGGACCAGTCGCAAAACCACTATTATCCAGATCTGTACGAAGCCCGACTTTGCGCTTGATGGAGCCCAGGACGCTCTTCTTGCTGGTTTTACGAGCGTGTGAAAACGTACCGTCAGTCGACGAAGTAAGATCCGGCGCAGAACCAGAAGAGCTTGGCGCATTGGACCTGTCTGGGTTGTGGGTCGCACCTTTCGATCTTTGTGTCGGATCTGAAGAGTCTCGGTAGTGGGCTGGTGCAGGCATGCTGATTTCGATGGTAGGCGTCGTGTCCGCCCAAGGATAGTTTGCATCCAGATTCCACGGCCGCGCGTCTGGCGAGGAATCAATCAACGACCGTTTGGAGCTGCTCATCAGCTTGCTGTCTCTTGCGGATAACTTCAAGTCCGCAATTCCATCGGCGGCAAGTGACCGCACACGGACGAGAGCAGGAGCTGGGGCTTCGAGCTCTGCCACTGGAGTACCACCTTTTGGGATCCCATAGGTGGACTCGCGGTTCCGGGAATCTGAAACAGACATTTGATCGGCATTGTTTGGTAACGGGGGCAGCTCCTTCATCAAGCGAGGATCCTGAGCGTCCTTGAATGTAGAATCGCGAGAAGTCGTGCCATTCATCACGATCAAATCCGCCGTAGCCGCCAGTTGTCGAAGTCCACCGGAGGAACGTACGGTCATCATCGTGCGAGGTCTGACTCTGCCGAGGCCATGTATAGTTTCGATAGTTGATTGAACAGTCTCGTCGTCCGAGAGATACTCTTCCGAATGATATCTTTTGAGGGAGGGAAGGAGTTCAGACAGACGTTCTGTGAGCCCGTTAACGGACGGTACTGACAGGCGATTGACCTCCGTTATGACAGTGATGAAGTCTTCTGGAGATAGCGGCCGTCTAGTAGGGTCGAGTATTGCCTCAGCGTCCTTCTCCTCGTCTTGCTCTGCGTTTCTGTCTTCCAAGTCCCTTTTCTGTGCGCCACCCTCCTCGACGTTATCTGCTACTGGAAGCTCAAAATCCTTCTCCTTAGCAAAGAAGCTCTTGTACCTCTCTCGCACCAGATCAGATAATGCAGGACGCTCCGGCACAGGAGAATGGATGCCTGAGAATGATCTCGGTCTTACGCCGTCAAGTGAACGGGAAGACCGAGCTTCGAGCGCATCGTTCAGTTTAGTAATGAGGTCCATGCGGCTGAAGTTCAAGGACGGCAGATCGCGAATCTCTCCCAGCGGACGCGAGGAGCTATGCTTCGGCGGACCGACATGAGACGGAGAGTCCCTAATTTGTTTTGCCCGTTGCTGAAGAGCTTTGAGTGTAGAAGAGCGAGGTACCGGAAAGTTGTACGAAGAGATTCTCAAGTCTGTAGTACTGACATCATCTTGTGTCTCCTCCTTCAATCCAGGCAAATATGCAGATGGGTATTTCAAAGAAGAAAAGCGGAGGTCTGTGGTTGTTCCGTCACGGGACAATCTGGAGGCAGTGCTCTCAGGTTCCTCCACATCGGGTAGACGACGGGCTGAAGACTTGCGGACACTAAGTCGAGGATTGATTGTAACCTGATTGTCATGACTATCTGAGTATGATCTTGGAGGCGGTGCGACGAGATCTGGCTGGAT
>NAJN01000031.1:0-51731 GCA_005059845.1 Cryomyces minteri
GCGTCTACCCTGCCGAGAACGATGATACCAAGCCGCGACGCGCCAACAGCAAGGCACCCGAAGACTTCTTCGAGCGTATGCAAAACTTGAAGCGTAACCTGCCCAACGTTGTCGTCAAGGGCTACCCAGATGCAACCCGTGCCGTAATTCAGAAAGCCGACAAAAAGAACGCTCAGGGCGAAGAAGAGATCAAAGTCCTCGTTGAAGGCTATGGTCTCAAGCTCTGCATGACGACCGACGGCATCAACGGCTGCCGCACGTTGTCCAACTCCGTCATCGAAACCCGCGACGTTCTGGGCATCGAAGCCGCGCGCTTCACCATCGTCGCCGAGATCAACAAAGTCATGAACGACATGAACATCGATCCGCGACACATGTACCTGCTCGCGGACGTCATGACCTACAAAGGCGATATCCTGGGCATCACGCGCTTCGGCCTCGCGAAGATGCGGGATTCCGTGCTGCAGCTGGCCAGTTTTGAGAAGACGCCCGACCATCTGTTCGACGCCGCGTTCCATATGAAGCGTGATCGTGTGGAGGGTGTTAGTGAGTGCATCATCATGGGGCAGAGTATGAGTGTGGGGACGGGAGCCATGAAGGTTGTGCGGAAGATGAACTTTGGGAAAGACGACTTGAGACGGAGGGACTCGTTGTTCGAGGACGCATTTGATGGCTTCACCAAGCAGTGGAAGGAGACCCAGATGGGACAGTAGGAGATACGGTGAAGAGGGGGCCAGAGAGTTTGTCAGACGAGGCTGCTGCTTTCTCACCGCATTGCGTTGGCGCTTGGATGGGTGGAAGGCTATAGTACATAGCGGCATTTGCAGGGCGCTTTGGGGGCCAGGTCTCCTGAACATGGCATACACAGTAACGTTATAGAGCTGCGCTCTGTGGATTTTGATAGGCATTGTTCGTTTCTGACATAAGAATCACAGGAGCTACATGCGTCCTTCGTTCTACCGCTGCGGTGCTTGTAGGATTCGTGATCCCCTGCACCGCCTCATCCTCAGCTCGGTCAGCCTCCAACACGACCTAAAATACATCCAATGGAGTACACCGAGGATATCGGATTTACGATTGCAAAAGACATAAGAAATCACCGACCCTCACATCTCAGGCTCAACACCCTTCAATCGTAATCTGTCTCATTCTCGCAAGCAGAGCAGTCAAGCGCCCGATCCCCAAGTCGGAACTACTGATCCAAACACCCTCTTAAAACTACACACACCACCGTTTCGACCCCGTTCCGCCCTGCCACCACACCACATTCAAACCTCCGCGCCGACGTCCAGAAGGCCATTCCAATATCCAATCCCAGCGGATCAGATTGAGAATATAGGAAGAGAACGATGGCAGCCACGCTGTCCGCGCTGCAGTACTTCTACACCAGCCGTCCCCGCGCCTGCGCGACGGAGTATTGGTCGTCTTCTAGCTCACTCTCCTGCCCCTCTTCCTCTTGCGCCGCCTCTGCCTCTACCGCGTCCTTTTCAGCCTCCTCGCCCTCCACGTGCTCTTCCTCAAGTTCCCGCTCCTCATCTCCATCGTCTACCGCATCAAACATGAACCCAATCAGCAAAGACACCGATGTCTCCCAACCTCCCGTGCCCCGCCGCCATGCAAGGCCTACGGCAGCCACTCCCACTCCCGAGTCGAGCCCGAAGTCTCTGGCGTCAATTCAACGGCTGCGTTCTTTGTCGCCGGGAAGCAAAGCGGCGGATGCGGAGATGAGGATTGCGGCGAGGGAATCGAAAGGGAAGCCGACGCTCGAATCGCTGGCGCTGGCGCCAGCGCTTTTGATGCTGGGGACGGAGACCTTTACGCCACGGGCAAGGTAGAGAGGATGCACGAGGTGCGAGAAGGGCTTTTAGGAATTGGATGAGAAGTGCTCTGCTTGAGGCGCATGTCTTGGATCAGGATCCGCGTCGATGCACGGTGACGCAGGGCTGAAGAAGACGTGGGGAGTGAAGGCGATTGATACGATGGAATGCGGGGGTTCGCGGGGATGGTGCAGGAAGATGATAGGACGGCGACATGCCATGCGTGTTGACGATTCTTGGCGAACTGAAGGTGAAACCTTGACTTTGAAAGAAGATGACTTGAGAAGGATGAAAAGCGCGATCCGAGAGGCGCGATCCGACAGATGAATGAATTGAGGAGTGACAGCCGACATACCGAGACTCTGAGTATCGTGTTGTCCTCTCTATACAATAAACAACAACAGCTCGCTCTACCTTGTACAACTATCCTGTCAGAGACGCCATACGTATGCCGTACATATTTCCAGATCCATGGTAGATAGTTCTCCCAAACCGCAGATCGAGAACGCCAGATGGGGCACGCCAGTGTGCGAACGCCACTTCTTCTTTTCTGCACCATCCTACTCGAGCAGCTCGGCGGGTAACGTAAAGGTCTTGTGAATTTTAGTCTTCAGCGTCCCTCCATCGCCATTCGCTTCAAATCCAGTAGGGTTGTCCATCTTCGGAGGATCAGTATTGATTTCTATCGTAACCTGCATCAGTGGCACTCAGTATCAGCCCCTGTGCCACAAGAATAAGACGAACATGTCAACGCAGAAGAATGCTCTGAGCGTTTACCGCACTGTCCTCGCAGCTGTAGTCTACACCTACCGGTCCATCGTTCACCAATCCCACGTCCATCATTGCTTGGAAAACGCCGTTCTTTACTTTGTCGGGCGTGTACAAACTCTCAATTTTGGAGTAGAACGCGTCGTAAAGTTTCCTAGCCGTCTCGCCGTTGGCGGATCTGTGGAAGCTGGGCTTGTTCCCCTTGTCGGTGGAGGCGAGAAGCGTGAATTGGGATACTGTGCCGGTGTCACACGTCGGCTTCAAGGGTCGCTCGACTACAATTTGGAGGCGCCTACCACATAGGACCTCGCCGCAGATGTCTTGTACATTCCACCTCCACTACGGTCATGATATCAGCGAAGCTCTTCCTCGGAGACCTCCGAGCCAGCGTACTCGTCCGCCCTTATCGTCATCCCACATTTTGACCTTCAGGATCTTCTCCGCCATTTTCTCGGCCTCCTTCTGGGTATCATCTTTGCCAACTGCTGCGAAGACGAGGAGGCCTTTGCCGATGGTGGAAACAAGCTGCTCGTCAACGGTGACAGATGCGGATTTGACGCGCTGAATTACAGCTTCGCCTGGTCAGTATGTAGAAAGGTTGAGGTATGCTACGCGATGCGCCGACCTTTCATGACACGCTTTCGTCCGGCGCGATCCGGTGCGTTTGGATGATGGCTATGGCGGGGAAGAGATTGAGCACCAAGTGGTGGCTGGAGGGTGATGTTATGTGTCGATGGAGTCGGGCTTGCTGGATCATCGTGTGTGTGAGTGGGCCATGTTCGACGAGCTGTGACAATGCCCGAGCCAGATGGTGCAATATAATAGCTGCCTTCTACTCGTGTCGAGCGTGAGAGGTGGGATGGAAGGGCAGCAGTGGCCGCCAAGGCCGTGCACTCTACGTACAACCGCATCGCGACCACCTTCACCTTGAGCTCAACTTTCCTCGTCCAGTAACAAACACCACCCAGCCTTCGGAGCCGGCGACGACCAACCTTAGACTACTCTCACTCCTCCGCCTCTGCACCGACCTCAATCGACCCGGAGTCTGCAACCTACACCCCAATCCAAACACCGACTGCGCCAGGCTGGCCTTCCCGCGGTAACACCGAGCGCACATCGAGATGGCACAGCGGAAGCTCCAGCAGGAGATAGACAAATGGTGAGGCTCCTGTCCTTTCAAAAGCTCCTGCACTCCGCTAATGCTTGCATAGCTTCAAGAAAGTGGCAGAGCAAGTTCTCTCCAACCCCCCCAGGTGAAGCTCGAATTGACGTTATCCAGAGGCGTGGCCATCTTCGAAAGCTTATACGATAAGATCCAACAAAGTACGAATCCTGCGCAGAAGGAGAAGCTCGAAGATGCCCTCAAGAAGGAGATCAAGAAGCTACAGCGATCCCGCGATCAGATCAAAGGATGGGCGGCCAGCAACGAAATCAAGGATAAGAAGCCGCTTCTGGACCATCGAAAGCTCACCGAGACGGTACGGCGACATAGGTTCTCCATTCTGGAAAGGAATGGCGAGGCTAATGATGCTCCTACCTGTAGGAAATGGAGAAGTTCAAGGCCGTCGAGAAGGAGATGAAGACAAAGGCATACTCGAAAGAGGGTCTGTCGGCAGCTGCAAAACTGGATCCGAAAGAGAAGGAGAAACTGGAGATCTGCGAGTTCCTGCAAAGGATGGTGGAAGAGCTGGAGCGACAGATCGAGACAGTGGAAGCCGAGACCGAAGCGCTGCAAGTGAATGTGAAGAAGGGCAAGAAGGACACAAGCAAGGCCGACAGGATAGCGGAACTAGAACGCACAACGGAGCGACACAAATGGCACCAAGGGAAGCTGGAATTGCTTCTGCGGTCACTGGAGAACGGTGGTGTGGACACAGACCAGGTGAAAGACCTCCAGGAGAGCATAACGTACTACGTGGAGAACAATCAAGAGGTGGACTTCATGGAAGATGACAGCATATATGATGATCTAAATCTGGACGAAGAGGAGGACCTGTATGGCATGCCAAACGACGTGGACCGGGTATCATCACAAGACGCACAGTCGGTAGCGGACGACATGCCCGATGTCGAAAGTCGAGCACCAAGCATAGGGCCAAGCAAGCCAAAGGCCTCATCAGTATCAGAGGCACCGGTTGTCGCACCCCGAAGACCTTCAACGCAGCTCAGATCACCTTTGCCCGCTCTTGCAACTCTACATACGTCGCTACCGAACGCTGTGAATGGCACGTCATCACGAGACATGAAGCCGGCCCCTCTTCCAACAATAGCTTCAGGACAACCACTCAAGTATGCATCTGCTGCAGCAGCGGCTGCCGCGAGCGACAAGAGCGGTGTTGGGATAATGCCTTTACCACCGCCACCAGGAACCTCAAGCGTCAGCCCCAATACAAATGCACCATCAGCACCTCAAGTTTCGACGTCAGCTCAGGAGTCAAGTGCAACGACATCACCTTCTGTTGTACCATCACTACCCGTCAGCGTTCAACAGACACCCGCGCAACAACCGGCAGCACTCGTAGCGGTCCAGAGTAGCGATGCAGCGTCCAGTACGCAAACATCGACGAGATCTCCTGCTCCGAGTCACTCAAGCGCAGTAGCTGCAAGTACCGTAGCAAGTAGTGACCCGCCCACACCAGCACCGGAGAAGGCTGAGAGAGTGCCCTCACAACCCCAGCGAGCACCGGCCGAGGACACTTCGCGAATGGTGGATAGCAGAGCGGCGCCAGAGCCCAGCAGAGGTCAAGGTAAACACACTGAGGCACCAGGGGAATCCACACCAGATTCGGGGATCGCATCGACTAACAACAACGCTCTTCCAGATGGGGGACAAGAGCCCGAGCCGATATACCACCTACCCTCAAGCCTGCAAGATCTTCTCGAATCCTTTGAAGCAACAAAATCCCACGTGCAGTCCGCCCTACGACCCGTCGACGAGGCGATGCTCACAGCCGGTGCCGCATCCCTCCCCGACTCCGTCGATGCATCGAAGCCATACCACTACAAGCCGCAAACCCTCTACGCCTTCCTACCCCCGCACTACCCCAAAGAGCCGCTTATGATCTTCGACGACAGCCGCCTGTACAATCGCATCGACACCGACACCCTCTTTTACGCCTTCTACTACCGCCAAGGCACCTACCAGCAGTATCTGGCCGCCAAAGCGCTGAAGCAGCAGAGCTGGCGCTTCCACAAGCAGTACCAGACGTGGTTCCAGCGGCACGAGGAGCCAAAAACCATCACAGAGGAGTTTGAGCAGGGCACGTATCGGTTTTTCGATTATGAGAGCACATGGTACGTCTTCCATCCGTCGAGAGAGATCGAGACCGCTTTGGACAACATGATCTGTAGCGCATGTTTGCTGACTAATCATGTGCTAGGATGAACCGCCGGAAAGCAGACTTCAAGTTTGCGTACAAGTTCCTCGAGGACGACCTATGAGAGGCGCTCTCTTGCAACGCGCGCGTCGTAGATACTGAATGAGTGAGAGATCTTTCAGGTAGATATCAAGTGTCTTCGGACGTTTGCCGCCTGAACACTGCAGTACTTCGTGACCTTCTTGACCGTAAGCTACCTAAAGTGGCTCGTACTGGCTGCTGCTTGTGCTTGGTCGCTCACTTCTGCTGAATCTGTAGGTTGGGTACTGGACCGGGTATGCACTGACCACTATTGTGACATCTTGGTGTAGCACACGGTCTGATAGTCTGTCTCCACCGCTTCTTAAGAGACGGAAAGTGCGAGTCCCTGATACTTTTGTTTACTGCCTGACTCCACCATCGTCTCAAACCATACACGTCGTTCTGTGCCCTTTTGCAGCGCTCGATTGAGAAAGAGGAACCGTTCATACTATCCATGTCCTTCAGTAGTTCTTTTATACAGCGACAGATGTTAGCACCTGTTTCTTTTGCTTGTCTCCTCTGATCTTTTGTTAACCCAGCCACCTTCTCCTTACAGTGAACGAGTACTGCCAGTGGAGGTACTACCGAGAGACCTCTTAGAGATACCACCAATGGTGGCGCATAGAGGTCATCTCGACGGCCAAGACTCAGCGATAATATTGCACATCTTGGGCACGAGATGAATTTTCAAGGAGAAGACCACGACTTGAACAGCGAGCAACCTCTAAAAGCAGTGCTTCGCGATTCTTCGCAACCCTCGCTCCGATCTCGGTGCGTTTTCAAGGCTCTTCGTCCAGCAAGGCAATCTTCCAGAATCCGAGAAGCGGAACAAGGACATCTGCGATGCTACTATCCACACAGTCTTACGCTCGCCTTACTTTCGCCTCGGTATTCTGAGGTCCAGAGGCGTCGGAAGAGAGCCGGATACATTTTGACTTCAGGCAAACAAGGCAACCATGCATGAATGCAAATGCGCTTTACCGGATGCGTGACCAGAGCCTCATCCTTGTGGTACGCCTTGGGCTTTGATCAACGGTATGAGATCGTGTATTGGCCTCTGCCACCGAGAGTTGTTCAAGCTTTCGTCACCCGTTACCGCCTTGGCGCGCCCTTTCCTGTCACCTGCCCTCAAGTATTATCGTCGTTCCGCACGTCGGCCACCGCCGTTTCCACAGCTTGCTAGCATAACATCTATGGTGGATGCCTTGTTCTTTCCACTCGAGAATGCTTCCGACACATCTGACATCGACACTCCTCTGAATCCTTCGTTCCTTAGTTGTGCGTGTCAGCGGCGCCGGTGGATATCCTTCATGTCCTCGTGGTACAGGTGCAACGTTGCTGAGTAGCTTATCTTGACGACGTCCACTCTGAAACAGGGCTGACTACCTCATCAACGGCGGATGAGATCCGGGAGTAAGCCTTGGCCTCTGGCGACTCGAAAGATCGAACGATATCTGCATATCCTTTTCTCCGATCGGCTCGCACGGCGTGTCTCTACCAGTCGTTCAACATCTCCATCGCTTTTCGTAGGAGAAGTCTCCAGGGTAGCGAGTTCAAGCTCGGCAACACATAGACCCACGCGGAAATATCGCATCCAATCTACTGCTCCAGCCCTAAGTTGCATTCTCGCTATTGGTCTTTCACTATACTTTCTCATTGTCCAAGACCTTGTGACAGACTGGCTGATGTGCGCCGCCACTGCATGCGATTCTCCTTTCGACCAGAGTGTTCCCGGTCTCGATAGCATTGGACAGCCCTGCTAAGCTAGTTGGAAATTGGATGCCTTCAGTAAACAGTATTCCTGTGTGGCTCGCCTACTCGATCTAGAAGCGTCTGACGGCGATGTAACACGATCATGAGTCTACTATCTTCATCTCGAAAGGCAAAAATGAACAGTGGGAGGTGAGAGATTCCAGCATCACGAGTCTCTCACAGCGAATCTAGGCGAATCTATATAGCTGGGGCCTCGACACTATATAGACTCCTCGATCTCCGCAAGTCTTCGAATTGTGGAGACACAAACAGCCGCCTCAGTATATCACTCGCTCTCCGAGCCTATATAGGTAAGGCTTTGGGCAGTAATGCATAGTTCCCACTCTAACTGACACGTCTTCAGACAATCTTGCAGACTCCACACTCCGCTGCACTAACTACCAATTGGTCAATCATCAACCTGCAGAACCACAACACCACCCACCATGATGTCGGACGGCTACCCGGACTTCAGCTATGCGCGGGTGCGAGCTATCCCACGGGATTTCCCTAGGGGTAACATGCTAACATCCCACAGTGGGATGCTACTCACGAGGATCAATCGTCTTCGTGGCACTTTCGGTCCTCGAGCATCGAAGAGGCCAATGGGTTTCCCATGTCTACCACCTACTCCTCTTCGTCATCGGACAGCAGCGCCATGCACAGCACTTACGATCAGGCACATGGCTACACCTCTGCGGGCAACTACGACGCACTAGCCTACCAACCCTACGTCCAATCTCAGCAGCTGGCACAGCTAGGCTATCCAGCTCAGGGCCAATACGGAGGTCAACACGTGCAGCAACAACACCAACAGCAGCCGATGTTTTCAGCTCATCAAACCAACAGTCGATATGGCACCGCTCAACACCAGCCTCAGCAGCCAGACCCATCAGTTCTCGGCTCTACCAGCACGCCGCCCCGCCAGTCATTGCACACCCAGTCCCATTTTCTGGACGAGGTGCTAACAGCAGGAGGCTACGATCTAACGGCATTCTCTCCGTCACCGCTGAGCGAAGATATGGATATACAGCTCAGTTCCAGCCCCAGCAGCAGCTCTGCAAACAGCAGCAACCGCAAGCCGAAAGCAAACTACCCGTGCCTCGTCCCATCCTGCCCTAGCAAATCCCCCTGCTTCGCCCGCGTCGCCGATCTGGAACGGCACCTGGCGTGCGTACACAACAAGGCCACCGTGGCTACCTTCGACTGCCACATGAACCGCTGTCAACGCACGGCGGCAAATGGGAGGGCTTTTACGAGGAAGGACCACCTGACTGAACACTTGCGGAACTACCACCACGAAGAAATCCCGAAGAAACGGAGGATGAGAGGTGTGGGGTTTTTGAGCGACTGAGTCAGTTCTTTTTCTCCGGCTTCGCTTCATGCCGATGTGTCATCGTACTCTCTTACCGCGCTCTTGCGGTGTTCCTCTGTCAAACTTCTCTGCCATGTCACGTCGTCAATGAACCTTCGTACAACAACAGGGGGCGGAGAGGAACAGACTCCTTCGGAGCGTTTGCGGTAGACACCACTCTCTTTGTATCTACTCTTGGGTGTCTTGACTCCATTTTCTCGCTTTCTTGCTTTGGTCTCGGGCGCAGAGAGAGGGATGTGACTAGGCGTTTTAGTGCATTTCGCTCAACGGGCTACCACGGGGTTTCTCCTTCTTCTTGCTTGTGTTGTTTCTGTCGTTCCATTTGGAGTGTTCGCGTTTCTTGCTTGTCGTTAGGACTTGCGGTGTATTATGTATTCTACAATCACTCGTGAAATGTCCCTGTGGTATCGGCGGCGACAGCAGCTGAACAATATGCGCGTGACTCCCGTGGTTGAGTCGGCTGGATCACACTTCTGCGTTCCCGAGACCGTTCGAGTAGATAGGAGTGTGGCTTCGAAGTCAGCACGACTTTGGAGTCTCTCGACTGCCACGACCGTCAATCACGTGGTCCGTAGTTGGTGCTGACCACAGCTTGTGATCTCGGCCGGAGCGAAACGCTTCATCCAACCGTCAGGCAGAAGCCATCAACACCTTGCCCGCACTCTGTTCCACCCGTTCTCACACTTACAAAAGACATCGCGAACCCTCATGGAACGTCGGCCTTCACTCGTGCTATCAGAGACCTACAACTCAGACGTACCCATACAATAACCCACAGGAGGCGACAGAGCGACTGCAGAGTCGACACAGGTCTCCCCGCACTTCACCGACAGACCGCCAGTTCATCAGCGTCTGTAGCGCCACGGTAGCATACACGGAACCTCTTGTATCGTCCGACTGCAGTGCAGCACCGGCTGTAGCACACAGAATGCACGATCTACGAAGACAAGCTCTCGAGAGCGGAAAGACGGTGTCACGGAAGGCGCGGTCGAAGCCCTCGTCCGCTGTCAGCTCGAGGGGAAACTCGGCGCCAAACTCACGTGCGGCGTCGAGGAATCCGAGTAGGAACGTTTCAGACGATGAGGAAGGGAACTTGAGTGATGGCACGGCATGGAGGTAAGCTCGACCGCTGCGGACGCCTGGAGCACACACGTCCTGTTGCTTGTGACTTGTGACAGCCAATGCTTGTACGTGTTTGAGACCCTACGACTTACGCATCATGGTAGCACGAACTCGATAGACGACATGATCATGTCCGAAGACGCCGACGCTCCGCCGGACGCCTGGAGGATGGAGCTGAGCGATCGGATGGAGCAGATAATAGACCGCAAGAGAAGCAGCGTGCAAGGGCGGGAAGAGAGCTTGAGCGCGTACACGCACATCATCACTGCACAGTTCGCTCAGCCAGAGATTCACAGCAAGCTCGGCGAGCTGGTACCCGCACTGTTGAAGAGTGTCAAGGGTGGAGCTAGTGAGAAGGAGACAGTCGTGGCCTTGAAAGGTTCGTCTGCTAGGCATGCGCTCTTGCACGTACTGACGCTGACAACCAAAAACAGCCCTCGCGGTCACACTCATCACCGACCCTTCAGATACCATCTACGACGCCGTCTACCAGTCCCTCAAGCAAACGATATCGGACTCCGAATCGACCCTCGCCAAGATCGCCGCAATCCACACCCTTGGAACAGCGACCTTCTATGGCGGCGCGTCGGAAGAGGAGACGCAGGACGTGATGGATTACCTCCTCGAGATCATCGAGTCGGACGGCAACTCCGTCGACGCAGCCGATAACGGCGAAGTCGTGACCGCCGCGCTCGAGGAATGGGGCTTCCTTGCCACGCAGCTCGAAGACATGGAAGACAGCACCGAGCCGGCCATGGACGCCTTCGTCGAGCAGCTCGAGTCGTCCGACCCGTCGGTGCAGATCGCGGCCGGCGAGAACATCGCCCTCCTCTACGAGAAATCCCACACCGAGCTCGAAGACGACGAAGACGCGCCGCCCAACGACTCCGACTCGGACTCCGACGCCTCCTCCGCGAGTGATCCGAACGCCCCCGTTATGGTAAAGCGGTACACGGTCTACCGTCGCGAAGACCAACTCAAGCACACGCTCGAATCGCTCGCCAACCTTTCAACCCGCCGCCTCTCCAAAAAGGACAAGAAATCCCTCCACACCAACTTCGCGGACATTCTAAACAGCGTCGCGAACCCGACGCGCGGCCCGCGCTATCAGAACGCCGTCAACCAGGAGACCGGTAAACGGTATGGCTCCCGCATGACGGTGCGTATCCACAAGGCGGGCGAGATGCGTATTGATCGCTGGTGGAAGCTGCATCGGCTGAAGGCGCTGCGGCGCGTGCTGCAGGGCGGGTTCGTGAACCACTACGAGCACAACGAGGTCGTGTTCGATAGTCTGCCCATCATGATTGCGCGGAAGTAAGGGCATAGAAGCAAAGAGGATAGAGGTTGGGAACGGACGAAAAGCGAAGGAATCATGGATGGTGGGCAAACGAGTCTTCTTTGTCTGGAATCATAGTGTCTTCGTTGGTCTCTCATCATTGTCTCATCTCATAGCGGGGCGTTTGGGCACTCGGCCGGGCACCCGGATCTGGACATCTGCATCTACGAAGGACATGCATAACGGCACAATAAGCATCATAGTATCTACCACACACCAACAGCAAAAGGCTCTTTTCGCTGCATTAACTCACTCTCGTCTCCGTCCCTCACCACAATCTCCTTCTCTTCGCCCCCACCACAGCGGGACTTTGCTGCATCTAGGTCCGGCAGTGACGAGCCGACACGCGCAGAACGTTGGACGTTCAAACAAGGGTGCAAACTGTGGTCCACACCAGCCCCGTTCCTGAAGTCATCCGCCTGCCGTTCCGCTGGCTGCCATCACCGTCTCTGGTGCAACGTGACGGTGCGCGTTCGTGCTCTGGGTTTTGGGTGGACTGGCCGGCGATTGCACAGCGGGCCACCATGCGCTGTTTGTTGGATTGGTATTCAAAGAGACGAGACGCAAAGCGAGTGTGGATGTCGACTTGTCTTTGGGCTTTGCAGGACCACGCTACGCAAAGAGACGCCCAGATCTGCCGTTCCGCATTCTCCCTGCATGATATCGCATGGCGTGCGTGTCGTGTGCGGGCTCCACCGAAAGCATCCACTGTCTCGGCCAGGGGCGCTCATGTCGTGCCCTTTCTGATTTCCGACTGTTCCGCTCTTGTCCTTTGCTCCGCCCACAGCACTGACGCTCTCCTTTTCCCTTCCCCTTCTTCTCCCTCTGCCATCCTCCTTTCATTCCTCTTCCGTCCTTCCCCTCATTCCACCCCTCCTACGCTACCACCTACGCCTCCCCCTCCCCCTCCTCCTCCTCCTCCTCCTCCTCCAACTCTCTTGCAGCGGCCACCGCCTCCTCTCTTGCCTTCTTGTTCGCAGCTCTGGTAGCGTTGGCTTTCTGCTGCGTGGCAGAGATGGTCCTCGCTTCTCTTCCTTTCCTCTCCTCTTTTCCGTTATTCCTTGCTACCCCCACCTCCACTTGCCTCTCACTGGCCTTTCTCTTCGGCTTCTTGGCCGTCGGAGTGGCTTCCCCATCGTCCTCCTCCTGCCGGGCCTTCCTCTTCTTCACACTTGCCATCGAATTCACCTTCGTCGTCGCTGCTTTGGTCGCCTTGTCCGCCGCTGTTGCTGCTGCTTCTTCCTCCTCCCGAGCCTTCTTCTTCGCGGCTTTGGTCGCGTTCGCTTTCAGCTGCGTCGCGGAGATGGGCTGGCCGTGCTTGTTCGTCGTCGGGAGCGATGCTGCGGGTGCGGGCGCAGGCGTGGCGGGTGTGGTCTTCGCGGTCGCTCTTGATGCCGGCGTTCTCTTAGTCGCTGTTGTGGGAGCAGAAGTGAGGGCAGAGGTGGTGCTGATGGTGGTGGACTTGGTGTATATCGTTGCGCTGGAGGTTGCTCTTGTCTGCTTTGTCTGGCTCACGACCTTGGCATTCTGCCGTGCTTGTGTCCGTGCTTTATCCTGCCCATCTCCTTGCGTCTCTGCGGCTTCAGCTGCCAGCGCTTTCTCTACCACTGCCGTTGTCTTCACACTCTTAGTTGTTGAGGCGGTCCCTGCTGTATCCTTCTTAGCAGCAGACTTGTTGACGCCAGCGTTTTTGACAGGTTTGAGGATTGCGGGGACTGCGTCGACGTCTGGCGCGGTTGAGACAAGGGAGTCTCTCCTGGAGTTGACTTTGGGTTTCGGGTCGGCTTTGGATTTGAGCGCAGGTTGGGCCTTTGACGCTACCGGGGCTTTGTATGCGGCTGCGGGCTTGGTCGACTGACACTCGGCAGCGGATACTTTGGGCCCGATTGATGCTGCGGAAGGTGTGATGTCGACATTAGTGTCGTGCTCGTCTTCGGAGCACTCATCAGTGCTATCCTCATCCGCGTCTAGAGTGCGTGCAGTGGGCTTGGACAGGACTTCGCGTTTGCGTGTTGCAACCGCTTTCGGCTTGACTTTGGTCACAGGAGTAGTATTGAGGGCCATCTTAGCACCATCTTCGGCGGCACTGTTGATTGACGCAAGAGCTTTGACGGAGCCTTTGCGCGCCGTGGCTGCCTTCGACTTAATCATTGTTGCGATAGCGTTGTCGACCTCATTCGACACGTCTGCAGAGCTGTCCTCGGCGTCTTCACCACTTCTTCCCTGGTTCGCGGTTTGGCGGACTTCGATTTCGACTGAGATGTTGCTTTCCGCCACGTTGCTTCGGTACCTTGGCCGCTTCTGGGCAACAGTACGCCGCTTCTTATGGGGTGGTCCCATGAAGTCGGGCGTACTGGCCCCCCTGTCCGTCTTCTCGTCCTCTATGGTTTCTGACGCAGGCTCTGACACGTCTTGCAGATTTGATGGCGGACTTTCTGATAATTCAGACCTGGCCAGTGATGCTGAACGCATCATTGTGTCGAATGATGGCATTTCTTCTCTACGCCCATTGGTGGCTGAGCCATCGATGATATTCTTCTTGTGCAGGGGTTCGGATTGCGAGTCAGCAGGTGTCACTCTGATCGGCTTCTTCGTCGGCGTCTTTGGTAGGTGGTTTGGTGAATAGTAGGCTTGGTAACTTGTCCGGAAGTCTGGAGGGGAATTGAAAGGGTAGTTTGTGAATAGTGGGTCGTCCTTTTCTCTTTCCTTTCTCTTTCCAGTGTAAACAGCAGTAGGTAACCGTGACGTAAGGCCAGAGACGTTCTCTGCTGTTGCTTCACTCTTCGACGGCTTAACAGGCGTAGCCTCATCAGACCGTGATTGTTGCGAGGGTAAAGTGGCGGAAGGCGTCGTGTAGTCGTCGCGCATTGGCGACGGCAAGAGACGGTAGTGAGCCGCTGGAAGTGGGGTCTTGGCTATGTCATGAATCGAATCTGATATAGCGACCTTTGTAAAAGAGCCTTGGAGAGATCCTGGACTAGGTATGTATTCCAGTGGATTCAACAGCTTCACCCGTTGGCGTTGAAGGAGAGGAGACTTGGCCGAACGGCCTTGCTCATCTTGTTGCATGTTTGCATTCCTTGTAGTCGAGATGGCCGCGCGCATGTTCATGTTGGTGTGCCCCATAATGTTGGTCGTACCAGGAGTAGGGGTGCCTTCACGATGAGCGAAAAAACTTATGTATTCGGGAGTATCGCCATGCACATAGCCAGCATCGGACTCTGCGTCAGCTTCGGATCTAGCGTCTTGATCTTCAGAGTTGCCGTGGCTGAATAGCTCAAAACCTAGATCGTCCAAATTCGGAGCGGTTGAGTCACTGTGCAACTTCTCTTGCAATCGGAAGCGCTTTGCAAACGAAGACGCTGCTTACGGATTGAACACAGAGCTTGAGGCTGCGAGCGAGGTGGAGTTGTACGCAGAGTCGGGCTCAAAACTACGGTGTAGGTGAGAGTGCTTTTGGCCAGAGCTGAGTGCGGTTTGAATGAGCTCTTCATCGCCGTCATGAGGTGGGGAGTAAGAAGCCAACGCGGTTGCATCGTAGTCTCCCAAGTCAAGACTGTCGTTTTCTTGCGGCAGAAAATCGAACAATTCTGTAGACAACTCGTCATCGGAAGTCGGAACAAGAGAAACTCGTGCCCGGCTGTAAATGGCGTCGTAGGTATATGGTACATCGACACTCTGCGTCGGAGTTTTCTGGTCGGTTGGAGTTGGACCAGGACCTGCGTACCCAGCATCGTAATAATTAACCAGAGGAAAAAGTCCATTGGAGACGAGTGAGCCGTGGTGTGATTGCTCGTGTTGTGTGACCCCTGGAGCGACTTCGCTCTCAGTGGCTGTGCTAGATTCACAGATCTCTTGCGCTGCCATCAGTGCTCTCATCTCACGGAGATCTTGCAGACTCTGATCAATATCGGGTCGAAACTCGCTGGACGTGCGATTTGCAAGATCGGTACGCAGCAGGGTCTGCGTGGACTTCTGTTGATCTTGCTCCCTGACGAGGTTGGTTATCCCAACGAAAGCATCCGCCTTTACTTTCTCATCAAATTCTTCCACAGAAGTGCCATTGGCAAAGTCCCCTTGCGATATTGCAGGTACAACGTCCTGCTTTCCGAGCTCTTGCGGAATCCGCTTGAAATCTTGACTCTCCTTGGTGGACGGATCGTTCGCGACATGGCTTTTCTCAATGTTGTACAAAGTAGTCTTCTGTGGGTCTTGCAGAAGCTTCTTCTTCGCAACCGGTGCGTCCCTCTTTCCGAACCCCTCAGGACCCTCACGTTGCGCAGATAGAATCAACGCTGTGCAAGGCGGCGGGCTAGGGAAAAAGCCGACGATCTCATCCAGCCCATCTTGCCACACATCCTCGTCATTTTCCCCAGGAAAATAGTCTTCTAAATGTGCAATTTCGCTCGCGCGCAGGTCTTGCGACGCGTGCAGCATGTTGTGATCGGAGCGATCGCCAACGAGTCTCTGAGAAGTACTAGGGCCTGACATGAGTGGAGCAAAGTGCCTGACAATGCTGTCTCTACGTTGTAGTTGATTTCGTGGTAGATCTGGAATGCGCCGATCCAATCTCTGATGCGAGATCGAGGGGATTGGTCGAAGACAACCCGGGAAAGTGAAGGACATAGACAGTAGAAGAGGCGACGTGCAAGGGGTTGCTGATGCTGCAGTTTTGTTAGCAGTGACACGAAAGTTCGCGTGCCGCTTGGAGATTGCTTGACAAAGAAAGGGGTTTCAAAGGGTATGGATTGATGAAGTGCCACGGAAAACTACAAGCCACTGATTGTGGCAGTCGAGAGACTCCAGAGTTGCAAGCACGGACTACCTCCCAAGATCCTTGAGCTATCTCATGTGGCAGTTCTCCTCTTATGACTTGAACGGTGACCGGTAGTAGAAGCAGCAGTGACAGGCGAATAGAACTCGCACTGCTGCTACCAATAGCTATCGTGGGTGTTCATCGCGGAAGTATCTCGACTGCTCCAAGCAGTGGCCCGCAGTCGGCGCAGAGGCTTGCTTCCACTGATCTTGTGCGCCACAAAGGCCAGTTTGACAAGGGTGTTGCGCGTCTGTTGACTTACCTTGATGGTTGGAGGACGGCACTACGCGCCGATCCAGATACTCCCCATTGTCTGCAACAATCAGCATGAAACAGGTTGAACGACTGGGACGAAGGCTTACCAAAGACTCGCATGTTCGCGGCGGAGATCTTTGTTGTTGTTCCAGAAGCGTCTGGTGGTGAGGCGGGAATGTCTGAGGTTCTGGGCGATGTGAGATCGTTTGAGTCGTGATTGGCAAATCTTGCTCACCTGTTAGTGTTTTTCGCGCAATGAGAAGGCAAGCTGTCTCTTCTAGTGAAAGATAGGTGACCTCTTGTTCGGTCAGTGTCTGGTACGAAGAAGGTTCTGCAGCGCACAAAACTCCTTGACTTCAACGTTGCTTCATTTCTAGTGAGGACTGAGGGGTAAAACCACAAGGCAGTCAATGCCCTAGCAAAGACAATGAAACAAACGAACAGAATGAAAGCGTCCACTTGTCCACTAATAAGCTATTGCCATGAGGAAGACTAGCGAGAGCGGAACGAAAGAGAGAGAGAGATGTCGGAATTGAGCTTAGACCTCCCGTTCTCATTTCGCGATACGCGGACGAAGTCAGGCTCTACGTTTCGATCCATGTGAGAGACCTGCTAGCCACCCGTTCTGCCAGGACATCTTTCTCTACAACCCAATACAAACTCCGCCTCCCAGTTTGACGTTCATCTGGCTACCAGTGTCATCAGGATCTCAGTCTACCACGCCGGACTCCGTGTGGCTAATCCGTTCTACAAAAGCTTTTTGTTGTTGGAAGAAGGTCAGGCTACAAGAGCTTGGAGTAGTTCACGGCCTGTCCTCTCTTGTCACTTCTGCCGCGGCAGGTTCGACTGCGGTATGTCTCTTTCTTCTGTTGTGACGGGTTTCATTGCAACTGATCTGTTCACATGGTCTTTCTCCTGTTGGACCTTGTCTAGTATATGGTTCATTGAAGGTTTTTGGCGATCATGTACAGCATCAGAGTGCTTGAGGCTCAATTGACTCTGTACAGTACCTCGAACACGATGTGGAGTCTTACTCTGGCGGGCCTCAACATGATCAAGAGGGCTATTACTCCAACATCCCGTCGTTGAAGTGCACGAAATCTCGGAGTGCCAAGGACGTAAGAGACTCCTGGGTGGGACTTCACCCTCTTACGAGATAAGAGCCTAAAATGGAGGAAGGGCCCCAACAGGACATAGAGTCGAGCTTATGTTGATCAACTCGATTCTCTCGGAGATGGAATAGACTACGAAACTAAGTGAAGGTCGCCGGTACATCGGAAGTCCTGGCACAGGCTGAACTCGTCATTCACGAAAGTCGACTGCTTACCAGATGATCACTCCCGTCCCCCATGTATCAAAAGTGGTAAACAAGAGATACACCATGATGTTTGGGCCTAAGGGCAGTCTATCGGTATTCTCCAACGGCTCTTAAAATGGAAGCGTCAAGAGGGACTAACCATGGTATCAGCCCGTAACGAGCCAGCCGTTCAGTCCTTCCGAGCCATCGAGCCTTGACCATGACACCGTTGACAGCTCCTCCCTCGTCCAGACTCCCATACAAACAAGCCTCTTCCCTCGCGCACCAGAAACGTGTGTCTACAGAGCCCTCCAACATGGCATTCGAGGGCGGCCATAGAGGATGGGGGTGTCTACAAGTCGAGCGGTGAGAAGCTGAGGGGCACATTCAGGATGAACGCTCGATGAATTTCTTCGACAAACTGGCGAGAATGAGCTGGAATGAATAATCGAAGAAACCAGCTCAGCCCACCTACGTCTTCAGACGTGGTATTGATACCAGTTGCTGCTCTGACACTGATCGAATTCATTACTAACTGCAGAGTCGTCAGAAAGGTTGTCCCGTCAGCAAGGTGTACAGAGGTCCAGAGTCTAACATCCCCGAGCGGATAGCCGTTCGGGCAAACCTCGGACACAGAGCCTCTACTCGACTAAAGGGCATTGGCTGTGGAAGTCGAGGTACTTCCGCCACGAGCCTTGAATAACATCACATTGATAGCTTGTATAGTGGTAGAAGCAGTATAAATCCTACGTGCCTATCACCGCTGCTTCTACTACTAGTTATCTTTAAAGACATACGAGTACAGCTGCTACACGAAGTAGCTTATAGATCCTAGACGATAGCCCGTAGTAAATGCAGCAGCTCTAGAGTCTCTCGACTGCCACGACTAGCGACTCGTAGTCGTGATCTACATGGAGCCTCAATATTATCGCATCTCACGCTCACTGAGCCAAAAGGTGTTGCTGACACGTCAGCCACGCACTCCTATCGGGCTGTCCATACATTCTCATGTCCCAGTCCGAGACTTGATAGCACTCCCTAAAATTCCTCAGATGTCCTTACTAAAATCACCGCCTGGGTTGTGTTTCGGCAGCGCGAGACGTCTGGCCCATGCTCATATGAGGAATCGAGGGCATTACGAAGTGACATGAGTCTATTAGACAACGTACTGGAGAACCGATGCGCCATCCTTCTAACCTATGGTTCCCCAATTGCCAGTACCATAAAACCATGTCTCGTTCTCGAGGTCTAGGTTCTCCCTTCCCAGAACCAGAGTCCCTCCAATCATCATTCGTACAAGGAGTCGGTCTTCATTGCAGTCCGTGGTTGAGTTTGTGTACACCGGCGCAGCTTACCGAGTTCCCGATCGTCGCCTTTCGCATTGGAAAGTATCATCAAGCCGGTATCAGAAAGGGATCGCATTGCTGACGGCAGCACTTGAGTCTGCAGGAGCTCCAAGCATCCTACACCAACATCAGCATCTGGCTCCTTCCCCAACAAAAGCATCTGGTGTCATCATGGGATGTAGACATACTTCTTGCCCGTTTCTGTCGCGCAACATCCGCAGAGTAAGGACGCAGGCCAGCACACGACCGCCGCGACGATCGCTACAGCGAAGCCAAGTGTGGGACCGACAACTTTGCAGTGGCACGGGTTTTGGTCACTTTGGTCTGTCAGTTGCTTCCCAGAGTGCCAGGCTTATCGATTCGAGGCGACATACGTGCCACATTGAAAGCATACGAAAGGAATGGGTAGACAATCCATTATGAGAGATCTTGTAGATTGAGAGGCGAACGAGGTGGAGACGATTTGAGAGGCGGATGAGAAGCGGATAAGAAGTAGTCGGCAGATTGAAATATCGGCAAACAAGAGAGTTGTAGGCGAGATAGAAACGTCAGAGACGCTGAGTGCTAGTAAAGCGTTGAGACGGAACTTGGAGTCGGAGCGAAAGCGAAGCAGGTGCGATGACGAGTGTGACGACGATTCGAAATCCCATGCATGACTAAGCATCCTCGTTCAACAGAGCCTCAAACTCTTACCATGTCGTCCATACCTTGACGCACCTCAGCCAAGACGACCTTCTCACTCCGGATGTTTGAGGGCATTCTCATCATTGCACAAACCACGAGGACGTGTCGCTGTTGAGCAAGCGCCGTGCTTTGGGCTCGTCGTCTACGCGTGCGGAATGGCCGATCGCTTCAGTCATAGAGAGAATCGGAGAGTGAGGTGAGATGACAAGAATTCCATTTTACTGTTCTCAACTAAGCCCACTGCGCAGGCCGACTTTTGTGCGTGTTGTGCTGCTCGGGCATGTTCAGTAATCCCACACCCTTCCGTGCTCATTTCTCCGCCCACAAGATAATATGTACCGTGTATGAGTAAACACCAACAAAGTTCCACGCGAAGTGTTTGTTAGGCCGAGTTAGCTTCTCTCGTACTGTTTATGTGTACTTGCAAAGGCGCAATGGGTTTCTTATCAATCACATCATCTACCATGGTCTTGAACGTTTTACGTCCGTAGAACGACTCCCGCTTATGCCGAAAAGTGACATGGCTCGCCATCTTCATGAAGTTTACTTATATCACAGATGAGTGACTCTCCCATATAGTTGTGCATGTACACTGTGCTTTTTACCATCCATAAAACGATTTATCATCAAGCGGTCGGTACTCTGTTGTCCAATAGTCGTTTATATCGTTCCCTTCTAGTGAAACTGCATTTAATCCACAGATCCATCATCGCGCAACATAGCCGACATGTCCTCCATGCCACGAGCGGTACTGCCAAATTCAAGCGGTGATGAAGCCTCCGATGATACCGCCTTTGCAATTGACTCCGAAAGCAAGGAGCTCGAGGCCAGCGTCCTTGAGCCAGCCGAGGTGCATCGAGGACATGAGAAAGACATTGAGCAAGGCTCCGAGATGCCATTGAAACAAGATTTTGCGGATCGCAACCCAGTCAAACGTGTCATCACCGCGCAGGACTGGTCTGGACCTAGGGATCCCGAAAACCCTCATAACTGGAGCCTGCTCAAGAGATCCTATCACACCGTCCCTCCAGCTCTGTTTGGCTTTACCGTGTAAGTTTGCCAGTTTCGCTAGCGTGTCACAACCAATGGCTGCAGCGAACAATCGACAAGCACTGCTAATCCATTTCACCGATAACAGAACAGTTGCATCCTCCATATACACGCCCGCAGTCCCCGAGATCATGAAGCGCTTCGGCGTCTCCCAGACCGCAGCGCTACTCGGCCTCTCTCTCTACGTCCTCGTTCTGGGCTTCGGACCAGCCTTAGCAGCGTCCATCAGCGAGACCCATGGGCGATCGATCGTCTACAAGACGAGTCCGCCGATATTCATGCTCTTCACTCTTGGTGCAGGCTACTCGCAGAACTTCGCTTCGCTCCTGGTCTGCCGGCTCTTCGCTGGACTCACTGGCGCCCCTGTCCTGGCGGTCGGTGCGGGCACGAATGCAGATCTCTTCCCGCCGCATCTGAGAGCCGTGGCTACGAGTCTGTTCTTGCTGGCTCCGTTTGCCGGACCTGCGCTAGGGTGAGTTCGCAGGTGATGCAAAACTGCAGATGTCCTTACTAACAACATGCAGACCCGTCATCGGTGGTTTCGCAGCCCAGCACAAGGGTTGGCAGTGGACCATGTGGTGCACGCTCTTCACCGCGGTGGCCGCCTACCTGGTGTCTCTCGGTACGCACGAGACCTACAAAAAGGTGATACTGCAGCGGCGCGCAAAAAGACTCGGCATCCCGCCACCGCCCTACAACGGGCCCGAAGGCTTCGGAAAGGTCAAGTTCCTCGTCACCGTGACGCTGTTCCGTCCGGTGCACATGCTCTTCGCCGAGCCGATCGTCGGCTTCCTGTCGCTCTACACGGCCTTCGCTTTCGCCGTCGTCTTCGCCTTCTTCGCCGCCTTCCCCCTCGTCTTCGGCGGCGTCTACGGCTTCGACACCTCCCAGACCGGCCTGACCTTCCTCGCCATCGGCACCGGTATCTGCATCGCCGTGCCCACGGCCATCCTCCTCGATCGCGCGCTTTACCAGCCCGTCTACCGGCAGAAGATGGCGCAGGGCCTGTCGATCGTCGCGCCCGAGCACCGCTTGTACAGCGCCATGGTCGGCAGCGTCGGCATTCCGATCGGCCTGTTCTGGTTCGCGTGGACGGCGCGACCGGGCGTGCACTGGGCAGTCCCCGTCGTCTCGGCGGTGCCGTTTGCGTGGGGGAACCTGTGTGTTTTCGTGAGTTCCCGGCGACGCTTGCTGGCAGCTGGTGGCGCAGCCGACGCCGATGCAAAGCAGAAAGGGCGGTGCTGATGCCGTTGCGACCAGATCTCCGCCGCGCTCTACCTCGTCGACACGTACGGCCCGCTCAACGGCGCCTCCGCCATGGCCGCCAACGGCATCGCTCGCTACACCCTCGGTGCCGCATTCCCGCTCTTCACCGTGCAGAGTAAAGCCTCCCCACGCCCCCCCATGCCCCCGCCCTCTCCATACCCACATCACACCCAACTCTCAAACCCCCTCCTCCCGCCTCCCTTCTACCGGTCCCCAGCTGACTCGCTCGCACCCACAGTGTACCACCGCCTCGGCATCGCGTGGGCGACGTCGCTGCTGGGCTTCGTCTCCCTCGCCATGTTGCCCATCCCATGGGTGCTGTATAAGTGGGGCCCGGAGATCAGGCGGAAGAGCGCGTACGAGACGATCAAGGCGTAGGGCTGTTCTCTCCGGGGGGGGGGGGCAAGACACTTCCTCGCACGGTTCGCATGTTCGGCTGTCCGCTGGGCTCTCGAGCAATGCGCTGTGTGAGGCCGCTGCGACTGGTTTTGTTGGTTTCGCTTGTGCACTAAGATCATGCTGTACGTGTTTAACCCCCTGTACAGGCATACGGTTTGGGTCCCGTCTCAAAGATGCGTTGCTGCAATACGTCGATGGTTCGATAAGCGGTCGCTCGATACTCATTACACTGTATGCGAAACTTTTTCAAGCCTCCCCCATTCCGAATTCGACCCGCACACCCAGATGCACGCGAGACGATGGAACGACGAATGTCAGCCGACTAGTCTGTCCCTTCCGAAATCCAGAAACCCAGGAATCCAAACACTGAAACTCAAGACATAGCGACGCATTACTCTCTCAATGCAAACCCTTCATAGCATCTCAATTCAATATCACTACACTTCACTGCCATCCTACAGAAACAGAACAGCTCCCAGCGCGACCACAACCACCGCCACACTCCCACCCTGCACAAAGCGCATTCTCTGCGCATCGCTCGTGCTGGGCGTCGTGCCCTGGGAGAAGCCGGACCCGCTGCTCCCACTGCCACTACTGGACGAGCCCGTCGCGGCGCTGCCGCTGCCACCGCTCTGCACGCCCGACGTATCCTCGCCTCTGTTGCCGGCGCCCGACACACCAGGAACGGTCTCGGGGGCGGCCGAGGTCGACGCACTGGCCGCGGCGCTGGACGACTTGCTCGCGCCTGCCGACGGTGACGACGCCGCGGCCGACGACGACTGCGCGTTCGGGTTTTTGCTCGGGTCCTCGCCCGTGGCCTGGAAGGAGGCGAGGATGGTGTTCTGGTTCGTGACGGCGATTGTGTCGTTCGTACCGGCGCGCGAGTTGTACACGTAGCTCTTGCTGCCGCTGCTGTTGTACCCGGTGGGGGGGTCGTAACACTGCACGTTGACGTCCTTGACCATGGCGTAAAAGTAGCCGTTCTGCATGTACGGACTGTTCCAGTCGACCAGGCCGCCCGCCCAGTCGATGGTACCTTGCCCATTGGTCGGCAGGCCGGCGGGCCAGAGCGACAGCATGATGCGCGCGGGCGTTTGCGGGAAGTGGTACTGTTGCGCCGTCGCGTTCCAGGTCTCGTTGCGGTTTTTTGTCCGCATTACTCGCCCGTCGATCGACCAGGTTATGTAGTCCGGCTGCCAGTCGAGGGTGTAGGTGTGCACGTTTTGAACGGTGTTGGAGACGGCGAGATTCTGGCCATTACCGTCTGTGCGGTTAAGTGTTAGCCAATGTCTCATTACACGTTGTGCACAATCAAACCCCTCTGCGCATATGTTCGGAAAGATGTGGATATTAGTGAGATGGGCAGGCTCCCTGACTTACAATCTGTGATGCCCTGGAAATAGTAGTTACTCTGCACATGCTCCAAATCCACGCCCACGAACTCGAAATCTATCTCGTCCTTAACGTCACTCATCATGATGAACGCCGTGACAACACCAGCGCCCTGACTCGTCGTCATAGTCGCGCTGATCTTTCCGTACCACACGTAGTGCGTGCTGCTCAGCAGCGTGCCGACGGTGTTGGGCGCCATAGTGAGGAGGAGGGAATTGTCTTGGTATACGACGGGCGTGCCGGACGAGACCCAACTCGCCTTGGACGAGTCGCCGAGGTATTGTGTGTTGGGCGTGATGTCGGAGAGCGAGGTCAGCTTGTAGTCGGAGGACTTGCAGACAGGCGCTGCGACGCAGGAGGTGAGGGAGTGGGAGAAGAGAGGGTCGCAGCCGCCAAGACAGTAGGCACCGACACCGCATTGGCCGTATTCTGGAGAGAGCCTGCTGTCAGCCTGGGTCTTCAGGTGTTGTTGTCGCGGTGCGGCTTACGAGAACAGCAGGGTGTGGCTTCTGGACAGGGGTTGTTAGGACCGCATGTTGGGATGGCGGCGTAGACTGCTGTCGCCGAGAGGGCAGCTGCCAGAGCGGACAATACAACGGAGCGGACCATCTCTGCTGGGTATAGATTATGCTGAGGGCAGTCGGTGAGTATTACGACGTCGTAGGTTGCTCGGGTCCAAGGATATAGGGATTGGTGGATACGAGCAAAAGATCTGCTTCTATTCGGATGCTTGCGAAGGTGATGGTACAAAGGGCAGTCGCCCAGTGGTAGCGTATGCTCGTTGGCGTCGTTTGCAGAAGAGGGTGTTGGAGCGCAATGCTATGCACACGCTGATGGTGGCAGATCCAGGTTCCCTTTGTCGCTCTCAGAGCGAAGGCAGCGGGTGGCGTGGGATACGGCTGTGTGAGGTGCGTGTACTGTATGTTGTGGCGGGCGGAGCTAGCGAACGTCAAGGCGACAGAGCGAGAGGCAAAGGAAGAGATGCAAAGATGGGAAATAAATATGCAGAAGACGTGGAAGCCCCAGGAATGCAGCAGCGCACAAGGTAAACGATGGTCGTAGTGGAGTCTGCAGGTCAGGTCACGTCTGGTTGCCAGAGAGAGGATGAGGATTGCAGAGGCCCCGGCACAGCGGAACCGAGAGCGATGTTGAGCACGGGAAAGGGGCGCCTGTGGCGCTGCGGACGAGGTGCCTCACAAACACGAATGTTCCTGCCGTTCGATCGGGGCAGGCATGCCGCTGCTATTGCAAACTTCAGCTGCCTCCGCCGTGCACCGTTCGGACGGCTGTGTCGTGGCTGTGAGTATGGCTACCGCACTCATGTTGCACAACCCACAAGAAAATGTCGACAAGGTCTTCGTTGACTGTAATTCTCGTCGTAGACCGTCAAAGAGGCGAACGCCAACGTACATAGCCCATCGTGTGAAAGAGAATCGCTGTCATACTATCCAGCAAACAATCTATAGATCTGGGTATGTTTCCGTCTCCTGCTGTACTCCTTTGCTCTCCACCCACACTCTCAAAGGCCACCCCTTCTTCCATAGAACCCAAGAGAAGAATAGTACTCCCCCCCCGCCAAAGACTCCCAGCCAGCGCCCTAAAAGACGTGATGCAAACTACACGACAAACGTCTCTCTGCCGGGACACACTTCCCTAGCCGTCTGCCTCCAGATCCTGAACTGCTCCAAGAACATCGGATGCGCCGTCGGCCGCGCTTTGGCGACCTGCTGCAAGCTGTACGTCCAGGGCTTGCTGAGCGCGAAGAAATGCAACACGGCCACCTCGTCCTGCAGGTCGGTGAGCTCGTTGTACAGCGGGCGCTGAGAGAGCGGTGAGGGCGCAGCTGGTGGTGGGGGCGGCGGTGGCGGTGGTAAGATATGGAAGGGTGCGGAGAGCTGGTCAGCCTCGTTGTCGCTTTCGCTGTTGTCGTTGGTTGCGCTCTGGCCGCTCGGGGCTTGGAGCTGGGAGGGCGAGATGCGGGAGAGGGCGCTGGTGGGCGGTTTGGCGGCTGCGGCCGAGTTTTTGGCAGCGCTCGGACTTGGTGGAATGACGCGGTCTGTGGCGTGCCCCCCTGCGATGTTGCTCTCGTCGGCTTCCGAGTCATCTTCGCTGCTGGTCTGGATGGTAGAATCCGAGGCAAAGGAGGAGCCAGATGCGAAATGCACCTCTTCGGTCACGCTTCGTCTAATGAGCTCCCCGGGCTTTATCGGAAGAACCGGTGTGTGCGTCTCATTCAACTGCGCTGTCACAGTGCTGTTCCTGCTGTGATACCACTTCGGTACGTTCCAGTCTTCCCAATGGCTATTTGGCGTCGCGTACCGGCCCGGTAGCATCATGACTGTGTCACCCAGAAGTTCGTTCGCCAAGTCCATATCGTACTTGTCGACCTTGATACCAGCTAAGCCATCCTGGACGGTCTTCCACAGCCGGTCAGACAAGTTGATCAACATGAACGTTGAGCTAAAAAAATCCTTTGCGATCCAGTATGCTCGCGGTGCTGCCAAATCTACTTCTGGAAGCCCAGCAAAAATACTGTCCATGTTTTTGAGGATCAGCTGGTCTGCGTCCAGCACCATGACTCGCTTGAGGGAGGGGTCGATCTCGTGCATCTTGAAGCCGAGCAACTTCAAGAGGCAATCTTGATAGTATCCCACGCCTCCATCGGCGAGTCGCGGCGGTGTTTGCACTGATACGGTGACGTTCCGAACTTCCATTGCGTGAATGTACGCAGGGGAAACATCGAGTGATGCGAGCACGAAGATGCGATGTTGGGTGTGGAAGACGTCTTGGAGGCGCTGAATATTGACGAGGACGGAGCAGGCGTATTCGTCTTGCGTCGCGTAGAACACGTATGCGTATGGCGAGGGGCTTAGGGATGCGGAAGACGGTGAAAGCGGAGTCGCTGCATGATCGAGAGATTCTGAAGTCGCTGCGCGGTCGCTCATCGAATCGGCTTCAGCTGTACTGTCTGCATGCGGCGGTAGGGTACGTGTGAGGTGCGCTTCCCACTTGGACATTGTCATAGTTCCGTGCCTCTCCACTGATTCGGATTGTCGCTGGCCATGGAAGGCGCCCATCCATCGCATTGACATAAAAACGCAGAGAGCGAGGAAGACCGCCACGCTTAGGCGGGGATGTCGAAACTGTATCATGTTCGAGCGTCACTACGTTCCGACCACCAAACGGGAGAAAGCAAGGGTACTGGAAGAGAGAAGAACCGTAGTAGAGAAGGTGTTGTGTAAGAACATGGCCGGAGAATGACTCCTTACTCTCCATGGTTAATCTAGAGCTGGCGATGTCCTCCATGTCTTCTCCAGGTAACTATCATCGTCTATCGTGGTCTGTGTGATCGGCTGTCGCTGTCCTCTTCTCCCGACATCTTTCGGTCCATCAGCACCTTGATTTGACAACAGCAGCTACCCTTCGTTTGTCCCTATCTTCTCAGCAGCCCTGGGGTCCATCTTCGTTCATTGCCTTGCGGATCACCCGATCGTTTCGTACAGTCTTTGATCCTATCGAACCAGTGTGGTGCTGCTCATCAGAGTCTGCGAATGCAGTCACGAGCAGAATGTAATTCTGAATGCCGACCATACGCCCACGACTGAACGCCCACGCTGTTTGACCAGCAATGAAACTGCACACGCACAAGTTGGCAATAGTGCTGACCACTTGTTGTTCACCACTCGAGTCTCTATAAGGAAATCTATAGCGCCGGCGATGCCGCGGTCTCCATCGTGAATCTGGATCTTATCGCTAGAAAGCATCATGCTGGTCGTCAGATGGACCTTTGTTCAATACTTACCGCCATTGGCGATCATGCTCATGATGTTTCCGACAGCGCACATAAGACACTCTTTAGTATATCACTTCTTGCTCGCCAGATGCCATGTGTCTTTCCCTTCATCCTATGTTCGCACGCCTGTCGTTCCCTTTCCCGCTTCTCGAACTTGATACTCAGCATCGCACTTTCCTCCAGTGCCGAAGCATTCATCTCTACTGCGTTGCATCAACTCCACCGCGTCCATCCCTCACCTACATCACTCCACCATCCTCACATCTCGCCGCACCATCCCCACCCCCTCCGCCGAAGAACCGTGCCATGTGCATCACCTACATCCCCATTCACACGGGCTGCGGGCATATCAACCGCAGCGGCATCAAAGAAGGGCGGCAATGCCGCCAGCTGTTCCAACAGTTCCAGCGCATCAATGACCCCCACGACTTCTTCCGTCCCGGCCTGCCCTTCCGCTCGGTCGACTGCGCCCATCGCAAGTACGTGCGCGTGCTGGGCAGCTGTCTAAACTGCCGGCGCTTGCAGTTTCGGGGCGCGGCGAGGTGCGGGTATGGACGATTTGGCGCATATAGTGGTTGGAATTTTGTCGGGTATAATACGGAGTACTTCTAGCTGCATGGGAAAGGGGGCTTGGATGAGGCGTTGAAGTGCAGCGGGCCAGCAAGTTTGTTTTGTCAGGAACTTTTGAAAGTGTGGCGTTCGTGGTGTTGTGGCATGCTAGATTTACAATATGGAACCGGACGATGGACTGTGGGGGGCATGCTTCAGTACGAGGTAATAATCCCACTGAAAACTCGTATGCCGCCGCTCCCACATCAGCAGACCTTAGTCATTCCGCGTGAGTATTAACGACATGTGTTTGACAACGTCTTAAGGGAAGACTGCCTTTGCCGTTGGCGTCCAGCCCCTAATATGTGCATATCAGGAGGTTGGAAAGCCTATCCCACACGGTCGATATTGTGATCCGGTGAGCGCCAGAGCGTTGACCGAGGATTTGGTCATTCTATACTGACACGTAGATACTACAAGACACACTTCCGTTCAGGTTCCAAGGCATCTCTGCGGACTCGGTTCCAATCACATAAGGTAGCGATGACCGGCACCTCCTACTCCAGTTTTTTTCTTCTATAGAACAGTCGCGTTGAAAAGTTCCTGTCACAGGTCCTTCTTGCAAGGATCCATGAAGGCATCAACATGCCTCACTCCGCGTGTTACAGAATGGTGTTCCAACACCCAGTCTCCTTGTTCGTTACCATAGCTTCCATCGCTACCTAGCACACGAGCTCGGAAAGAGTAGAGTGGTGAACCAAGGCCGTGAAGGCCTGTTGATGTCAGGATTGGCTTCCAGCGTGCACAAATGTAGGCCTTTGCCGGATTGTGCTCTTTTGCTGTCCGCATCAAGATGCATTGGTTCTGTATGTCGCGGATGTAATGTAACATGCAGAAATCTCCATGGTCTATCATCGGCCACGACTTTTGCGCACCTGGACTGCTGCCTCAGCTCTTTACGGGTCAGTTCTTTGCCGTCGCCGTGTTTCAACGTATTTGCCCTTCCAGACAATCAGTGGCTGTCCAACACAGTCATGGACCTCGTTTGCTTGCATTGGGAACACGGGGCTTCTTGCGCTGCTTCATGTATGTAAAAAAGGGTGAACTATCTGAGCTCCATGCACTGTCAGAAACCCTCCAAAAAGAGAGCAGTTAAGACCCTATCTCTTGTGCCCACAAGGCCCTGTCTAGCACTACTATATGCCCATTGCGTTTCAGGAACTGCATCTGTACCGTCCCTGGTCTCTATCGGTCTTCGTCCTGTAAAAGCTAGTACATCGCGTCGCATACTTCCTACGTCTAGAACATGCTCTCTCCCCGCAACACCATCGCCAACGGCTCCCTTCCCTTAGACAACTCAGTCCACGTCGGTTTCGTGCAAGACGCAAACTTCCGCAGCACCTTCGACCTCGTATGGAGCTGTCTCGTCACCATGGCGCTCTGTACCTGGACCGTACAACGGCCATCCGTACCCTCACCCAGCGACTCCGACTCCAAGGTCTTGCTACGCAAAGCCGCGTGGGCGGCGCTGACAATTGCCGCGCCTGATGCCCTGACTCTGATCGCGGCTGAAGAGTTCTTCGGAGCGAGGGAGCAAGTCAAACGATTTCACGAGCATGGGTATGCTTGGTGGACGATGAGCCACGCCTTCTTCGGCTACATGGGTGGGTATGTACTCGTCTATGAAGACAGGCAGAGAACGATCGTGATGGAAGACCAGATCCTTTGGCTCAAGGAACACGAGGGTTTTGTGGTTGACACGATACCTGCCAAAGACATCGCAGGGGTACGCTACTCCGAACCCGCTCTCTTTCTCACCAGCTCTTCTACTCCAGCCCGCGTCCGATCGACCAACCAATGAATCAATCCATCACTCACTCGCAAGAGAAGACTGACCGACCCACCCGCAGCTCGCCCACGTTGACGGCCTCTCCAAAACCATCACGCTCATGCAACTCTCCTACTTCCTGCTCTCGTGCCTCGGCCGCGCGATCCAACACCTCGACTTCTCGCTCTTCGAGGTCGAGACCCTCTCCTTCATCACCACCACGCTCTTCACGCTCTTCTTCTGGTGGCACAAGCCCGGCGACGCCGAGACGCGCTATCCCATCCACGCGCCCGCCCTCTCAAAGTCCACCGTCGACATGATGCTGCAGTGCACGGCCTACAGCGGCCGGCCCAAACAGCTCGACACGTGGCTCAGAGCGCGCATGCGCCTGCCGAGCTGGAACTTCCCGATCCACCTCGCCGAGGGCATGGCGACGAACATCGCGCTCGCGCCGCTCGTCGCCCTCTCTTTCGGCGCGTGGCAGTACGCCGCGTGGCACTACTCGTTCCCGACGCCGACCGAGCAGCTGCTCTTCCGCATCGCGTGCATCCTGTCCCTGGCCTTGCCCGGCGTCTTCGTCGCCGCCCAGGTCGGCGTGTTCGTGCTGCTGAAGTTCTACTTCGGCTCCGCGGCGTTCGCGACCTCGCTGTTCAGTAGGCGGCTCAGTGCGCTGGCCGTCGGCGCCTGGCTGTATGTGCTGGTGAGGCTGTTCGTCATGGTCGAGATTCTCGTGTCGTTGAGGAGCGTGCCCGCGGGCGTGTACGCGGTGGTGCAGTGGTCGAGCTACTTGCCGCATTTTTGAGCGGGTGCGTGTCGATACCCTTTGAGGCGCGCGGATAGAGTGGCTGGAGGGAATCGTCGTGCACGGCGTGTTCAATTGATGATTCCACTGGCTTCCGTGCGTATTGGCCTTGAAAGGCTGGAGTGCACGCGAGGGGAAGAAGATGCAGTTGCTTTCTCAGTTGAACATCTAAGAGCAGACATAGCGCAATGCTGTCCTTCAGATACAGCGGACCCAGAACCGATAATCCAAGCAATAGCGAATGCCACAACAAAACGCGAGAAGTACGACAACCACCGACTGGAAGCTGTGCTGAAGAATTCTGGATCCACGGATACTGAAACGTTAACGGACTGAAAGAGCGAGGGCGAGAGAACATCCCACAAAACACCGATCCCCCCGTCATTCGTACTCATAACTCATACCCAAGAGCTCTTCCCTTCTCCAGAAGACCCCCCAAAAGCACCCTGGTCACCAGATACACCATCTCAAGGCACGCTGCGGAATAAGACGTAATCTAGAGCGAGGAAAATACGGATGAGCCGGCAGCAATGGAATCAATGGTGAGGTCCACACGCGTGGCAGGACAGACCTCCAATGAGCTCCGTCGCCACCTCGACCTGGAAGTTGCCGCATGACCGCTTGTTGTACTTGCCATAGCCATCAACGAAGCCGTAGCCGAGATACTCGCCGCGGGCTTGGGGAGCGTTCTCTTTCTCGTCTTCACCAGCGTGTTTTCTGCCGCCCTCGGTGTGGGAAGTGGTGTCTTTGGGAATTTCTGACAAGGAGCCGACATCGTTTCCTGGATTGATGAAGGTGTTCGGCGTAGAAACGTTTTCGACGAATTTAAGTGAAGGGGACATGCCTGTGTTGTGCCTATCACTGGAGTTTCTGAGCGGTACTGACGTACGAGCGAATCCTTGTCGGGTCGAAAAGCGACCTGCTCGTCCCCATCCTGCTTCCTTCACCGTCAGAAATCTTACAACACTGTCAAAGAGATTGATGCCGAAACACTGACCAATGCGCTGAAGCTCGTATTTTTGCTGCTCGAAAGCCAGCTGGTCTTCAGAACTGAGGACTACTGGACGTGCGCCAACCCCCTTTCGCGTCGGGCTCGGCATCCGACTGTTAGGTTGAGAATTGTACATACCCGGACGATAGAACAATGGCTGTTTCGTGTCGAAGCCTTCGTATCGAGAATGAGTTGAGTGACTGTGGTACGCTGGATCTGAGCAGCCTGAGATGGTGTTTGAGGAATTGCTAGACCACTTAGAAGGAGATTGTGATCGAGCCAGCTTCAGAGCTTCTTTCCTTTCTCGGTTGAGACGCTTCTTCTCAAGCTTTTGCTCCTCGGTTAGCAGTACTTTGGTCTTCTTTGCAGCCGCTGGCACGTCGGAATCGTCGCCATGTCCGCGTAACCAGGCTTCCGGTATTCTTGGTCGCAACGTCGGCGTAGCACCCGGGAAGAAAGCCGGAGCTGTAGCTCTCAGAGCAGACTTCTTCGCCGAGGTCGTAGATGTCTTGGATGTACCCAATGACTTGTCTATTGGGCCCGCTCGTCCCCCATGCTCCTGCTTTTCTAACTCTTGTCTTTCGATTGTCATGGATGACTTGCCCATGACAGGATCACTGACTAGGACTCCCGAATTCTCCTGAGGTGGCGAGCCGCCAATGACCTTTGCACCTTTGTACACAATCGAAGGATCCAATGGTGACTGGCAACTACTCCTCGTATCCTCTTTCATAGATCGAAGTTCTTTCTTGGCGATCAAGACCTCAATCAGAGGCTGTTGAGTTTCAGTCTGTTCCAAGAGCCCAGTAGCTTCGGCTTTGGTGAACACGGTTGCTGGATCGAGTGGTGAATGTTCCTCTCCCTTTGCCTCTAGAACCTCGTTTTTGCAACGTACTACCTCACGAGCGACAATTTCCGGGACTATGGGCTGGGTGCTCCCTGGTCTGAGAACACCGCTGTTACGACTATCAAATTGAAGTGCAGCATCTTTGATGCGGTTGAACAAGGACGTAGGAAGGCTCTGTGTGTACTGCAGTGGTGCTGCAATCGAAGACAGCTCGCACAGGACGTCGTCTTCCAGTGAAGGTGATGTGACGTGAGTTGCGTTATTGAGGACGGAGGACGGGGTGCCTGCATCGTGCTTGACAAGATTCTTCTCATCGTTTGCTGCAAGCGAGTTTCTCACATCTGGCACATCAGCAAGTGTAGTGGGGACCACTTTATGCTCTTTTCCTAGAGATAAAACTGCGCTGAGGCGAGTAACTGGTGACTGCTCCACAAGATGCTTGCTATCCCGGTTGTCGACCTTCCTGGACTCTTCCACGCCGGGACTTTTCTCTGATGCGTGTTGCCTGTGGAATACATATCTGTATCGCGGAAGTTTCGCATCAGAAACGTCCGGGCCTTTAGACAGTTGTAGCTTCTGCATTGGACGTGGAATGCGCGAGGGCGAGATAGGAGCTTCAGAGGGACCGTCTGTTTGTGGTATAGCAGGTACTTCGATGTGCAACTCTGACCTACCGATTTTAGCCTTTCCTACAGTACTGCCACCACTTGAGGGCGCAAAGCTGTTAGTGGCATCGCCAAAAATCGTTGCAGTCCTTTTCACATGATTGTCGGTGTTCATATGCGAAGTTTTCTCTTGCGGCATGAATGCAGTTCCCTGCTCTGTGGCAAGCCTCTCATTGTGCAACGTCATTCCAACAGTAGAACGTGAATCCCAATTACCAGACAAGAGCTCGGACTTGACGGCAGGAGACTTTGACGAAGGAGACTTTGACGAGACGGAAACACACTTCGTTGTCTTGTTTGGGCTGGACGATACTGATGGTTTGACGTTGCTCTTGGTCACTGCTGCAGTAGTCTGTTTTGACATGGTCGTCGAAGCGTTCCACTCAGCCTTCTTCGGCTGTGAGTCTGTCTTGGCTCTCTGTGACTTGACAGTCGCCGTCTGTGTTATCGTCGCTAAGTTCTTTTCGGCGTGTTTCCCATTAACAACTTGCCACTTCCCTTCCTCCTTGACTTTTGTTGGAGAGCGTATGGTACCAACCTGCGAAACTGGTGATGAGAGAGGTATGGGAACCTTTGCAGATCGCGCATTTCCAATGCTGGTCCACTCCGTCGGAAGTTGTTTTCGTTGCTCGCGTGCCGCAGCCCTCCGTGCAGTGGCGAGTAAAGGAGGATTACTTCTTGAGGAACGTGTTGGCGATGATGGGGAAACCGTCTTCGAACTTGTGACTGTGAGGTTTTCCTTGTGCTTAACATTGGCATTTGCAATGCCACTTGACCGTGCAGCCATTGCATAGGTTTGGTCGGTGGTGTTGTGCAGTGAAGTAGGTACTAGTCGTGATGATTGGTTCACCCTCGACTTTTGGGGTTCGCCCTCTCTTTCAGTGTCGTGGGACTTGTAAGATGGAACGGTCGATGAAAACGCGTTCTTGGCGCTCCAAAGCGACGATGATGTCGCAGCGGTGGCAGCGCTTAACAAAATATCCGGGGATGCGACGTCTGAGCTGCGTGCGGAATTGATGCTGTGGTCCGTAGGAGATGTGGTTGACCAGTCGGACTCCGAGCTGACAACCACAGACTGTGGTATCTCAAAGTGAACGTTCAGCAATCCGGAACTCTTTGAAGCATCAGATGAGCAGCTAGCAGCACTCGAACTTATTGTGTTGCAGTTCGAGCTTCGCTGGTCAACATCAAGACCACTGTCTTTTCTGGTAGCTTGTGCATACGTGATAGAGTAGGCTTCAGACCAGGTCCTGGCCTGTGATACTGGCAGTGCAGCTCGACTGCCGTCACCGTCTGTGCAATGACCTGTGAGCGTTGGGAATTCCTTGCCGCAATCTGCGCGAACAGCTAGTGGGCTTTTCTCTGAAGGCTCTGTTGTGATTACAGCGTTTCCGTTACGAGCTGTCTCTGCCAGCTCGCGGAGCCAGGCTTCGGCCAGACTCCCAGGCTGTGCCCCTGCAATCGTGCCACTGAACGTCAGGTCTCTGTGCTGATCAGGGTTGAATGCGGGAGAGGTGCGGTCTTCACCTGCAACCAGGTCGTCTTCTTCAAAGACGATAGATAACTCCGCAGGCTCGATATGAGCTGCTGGTAGGCGATTCGTGAGAATTTGCTCGGTCTCTTCTTCAGACACAACTCTGTGTCTTCCATCTGTTACTGCATGTCGCTCGCTTTCGTAGCGCATGGTATCATTCTCCAGCGACCGTAAACCTTGACTTCCGCCGGGGCTCAGCCTGATCGAAGTACCATCCTCGTTGTTCTGCGTTTGAGTGGACGATAGAGACCGAAAATAAGGCGGTGGCGATCCATTTGCACCCGCAGAGTGGCAGGGATGATCTTCGGGCGCAGAGGAGGTGCTGCCAGATGCCGTCAGCCATACGAGTCTGTAAAAAGGCTCTTGCAATAGGGGCTTCCACAAGTGGTACGGTTCCAGAAAAGGCATAACATACGTGTCGTCTTTGATGTGATGTTCCTCGGTTGGTTCATGTCCGAATTGAGCGCCTTCGCCTTGTCGAGTCGATTCGGAAGAGTGTGCCTCCGTACACGATCGTGGTGAATTCACTGCGCTGGTTGCATGGCCTCTGTGGACAGGAGAGCGTAGACTACTCTGTCCGTTGCAGCCAGAAGCACTGTCCAGCTTCGTGGCTGGCTGTTCCGTCTTCTTACTGCTCGAGCCCGCCTCTTTCTGTCTTTGCCCGACAGGGCTTTCCTTGAAAGTCATTGACATGTACGACTGGCCTTCGTTGGCACCGTTGAAATTGCCTTTGGTCTGTGATTCGCTGTCGTCAGTTCTGGATGGTGTCACGTTTGCTGGAAGTATCCCGTTCCGTAAGAGGAATTCTGTTGCGTATGTTAACTGTGTAAAGGCAGCACCGACGCTGCTTGATGAATAAAGGTGGAATGATTCAGAGGTGATGAAGGAGAGAAGGACCTCCCGGTTGAGATCCAAGTGGTTGTTGCCAAGGTAGTTGAGAGTCTCACCTGCCCAGGCTGATGCGCTTAGCTCTCGCGCATCAAGCGCGTCTCGCTCTTCCGAAGCTGCGACCGGCGCATTTGCGCAAAAGTCATACAAGACAAACTCCTGGTGGCTGCAGCGCGAGTAGTACTGGTAGCGATACCGACACATAGTTGCTGCGATGAAATGCTAAGCAGGTTGTAAAGCGCGCGAAAAGAAGACCGAGTAGGGAGACATCAACACAGGCAGGCGCGTTGGAGCTAGGACCTGTGAGACAAGTGTGGGAAAGCGCAGCTGTGTTGTTCAGGATTTGGGAAAAGGAGTGGCGCGGGATCCGCGGTGAGTTGATGTCGTGAGTGTTCAACGTTGAGTGTTGAGTGTTGACTTGTTGCGGTGAAGACTGGAGTCCGGACAGCGAAAGGCGCACAAGAACTTCGTGCACCGCGAAGTCACGCGTCCAGTCGCGAGATTAAGGAATACCTCATCCCAGGTCAGAGCGTTCTGAGACTGAAGTGAGCCAGAAGCGAACATGTCGTGCAGCTCTGATTGAGAGACAAACATAGAGCCGTTTCTGATGTTCCAAACCGTTCCATCTCCATAGGGCACGCCCTTACTACAGGTATCTACTCTACTGCGCAAAAACACTAGAAGATAGCTCTCATCCCTACCTTGGAGTTGATCTGCATCAGGTTCGATCGACGAGGAAACGAAGTGAAAGCCGCTGAACAGCTAGGTATCAAAGATCGGGCCTCTCGTCTCTTGATGGCCAACAGCGGCCGACCTCTCGACATTGGCAAACGAAGGTGAAGGTGGGCGTGACGCTGGAGCTGAGAGCGCTTGCGTGGACGCAATAAGTAGAATATGATTCTTCCATTGTATCGATCCCCCAGTCCGAATGCTTCCTTCATCGCAATTGGCATCTAGTGCATTGGAGAAGACACGGGCTGTTCTGCCTAAGTTGCTGCTGCAAGTCTTTCGACAGCTAGAATCTGCGCTTCTTCTTCACAGGTGTCTTGGCTTTCTCTTCCAACTGGCGCTTCAGTGCGTTTCGCTTTTTGTCAGCACTTTCCTGTGATGTTTCGCGTCGGGGTGGCGACCCAGAGGAGGCGACCGCATCCGCACTACATTCATTAAGATCTGTCTCAGTACTCGGCTCCTCAGTTGTAGCGGTGATCTGGCCATAGGAAGGTGTGTTGCTGCGGGTCTTCCCAATTAAAACAACCCTTCCAGCGTGATCTTTCGCAGGCGGATTAGGTGTGGCAGAGTTGACCTTCGAGATCGTGTCAGTCGCAGTGTCAGCTGACCTTTGAGAACCACCTATAACCCCAAGCTTGCTCTTGTGTGTTTGTGCAACATGGTGCTTCAGGCCACCATCTCTTGAGATGCCAGGATGCGTTGAGGTTTTCTTTTCGTCCTCATCGTCGGTCGTGTCGCTTCCTGATTCAACGAGCCTTGGTTCAAGTGGCTCATCTACCATCGTTGTTGTCCGAAACCTACATTCGTCAAAGCCATTGACTGTGTTCGTTTTCTTGACTGCAGGATCCGCCGTCGATAGTGGTCTGTTCGACAGCGCCTCGCTTTCGGTCGATAACCGGACCTTGCCTCTCCCTAGAGACCGAACCTGTATTGTTTGCTGGGAAGGGACGTCGAGATCATCGTCATCATCATCGTCATCATCTGCATCTGAAGAATTAATAGCTTTTGGCCTTTGATCAAAGGGTTCAACATGTCCACTCTTTTGCAAGTTGGGCGGCGTCGCTTGTCGCTGGTTGCTTCAGCACCTCAATATCATGACCGGATACGTTCATCTTACCTGAAACCCTTCGTTATCGTGCGGCGCAGTGGCCGAAGCTCTCTCAGTACTAAAATGGCCAAGAGACGAATCTTTAGCGATCGCAGGATCCCCTAGGCATTCCCACCATTCGGTAGGCTGGGAATCATGCATTGGACCTGCAAAAAAGGTCTCAAGTTCAAGGGCAGTGGTGCTATTGAACATACGATTGACAATCTTGTTCATGGAAAGGCCCTCAAGGCTGACGTGACTGGAACGCTCTCGCCATGTCTGTTCGTCGAACGCTCCAAGACCCTTGACCTGCCGAGTCATCTGATCTCTTTGCCGGTCTTTCCTCATAGTTTTGATGCCCGCAAAGCCTGGAAAAATAGTTGTGAGATCCGCCCCGGATGACTCAAACTTGTCGAGAAGTTTTGCTATCACGTGGTCCTTTTCCCCCAAGCACTCGACCAGCTCGGAAACATGCTGTTTCTCAATATACGCCTCACTAAGAAGTGGTAGAACGAAGTCGGTCGAGAATTTCTTTTGCGAGACTTTTGATAGATACACTGGCCATTGTAGGTTCATAAGTGGTGAAGGGAGTGGTACTGTCAGCTCCAAAAGCAGCCCCGACTCGTCACCTCGCTGGCGCAGTTCACGCTTCGTGCCTATCTCGCATCGCAAAGCACCAAGTATTTTATCGAGTAGAATGCTGAATTGACTCTCGTCTTCGCTCGGATCAATACTACTGCCTTGTTCCACAGCTCTGCGCATGACCGTTTGTTCGGAGACCGTTTCACTCCAAAGATAGCAAAGATCAGTGAGGTGGACAGTGTAGCCTTTGGTTCTGGGAGACGCCTTGATCAACAGCTGCTGATCCGTGTTGGGGAGGCTCAAAGGCGACCAGGTTCCAGTCATCGTAGTGCTAACAGTCCACTCGGACTGTGAGACCATTCACATGATCGATAGGGGCATTGGGACGTAGTTTTGCAAGTCTCAAAGTGTTGCTGATGTTTTGGTGAGAGTTGGGGTTCAGGAGTGAAACTAGGGCCCGGATTTCGGAGGATGAATACTTCCGGCGCATGAACCTCGACCAAGCATGATTGTTTGCTCGAACAGCAACTCACACCTTCGCGACGAGAATACCGACTATGAAGACCCAAAGTGCACCGCCGTGGCGGCGCGAAGCTGCAGAACGAGGCGTTCCTAGGCAGCAGAAGCTGCCCAAGCCGACTGTGCCCAGCAAACGTCCAGCTGACACGCAAGAGGCAGCTTGGGTTGCCGACGAGGATCGCTTTGTGTTACAACAGGCCAAGAAGAAAGCAGAGATACGTGTGAAGGGAGGGAGGGCGAGGCCTATCGATTGGCTGGCTGTCACCTTGCGGGTCATAGATTCAACACGAAATCCCTTGGACGAAGAGGTCGAGGACTCCGAACTCGACCTTGTTGACCCTGAAGGTGTATTCGAGGGTCTCAACGACTCTGAGCTGGACGAGCTTTTCAAAGACATCGAGGTTTACTTAGCGTTGGAGACCAACAAGAACAACCAAGACTTCTGGAATGTATGCAAGAAGGTACAACTCTGATTAGGCAACGGCTGACTTTTCTCAGACAATGAAAATTATATGCACTGACCGCCGTGAGGCCTCAAGACCATCCATTCCATCGGCTCGAGGTGTGAGCTCCGTGTCAGCTGACGTGGACCGTCTTCTTGGCCCAAAGTCTTTTGAAGAGCTAGAAACGCTGGAGAAGCAGATCCGGCGAAAGCTCCAATCCAACGAGCCTATCGACGTTGATTACTGGGAACACCTTCTGCGGAGCCTTCTCGTATGGAAGGCTAAAGCCAAACTACGGAAAGTATCTCAATCCATCATCAATACCCGCCTAGAAGGGCTGCGTAAGCAGCAGGAGCAGGAGGCCGTGCTGGTTCGTCAGAAGCTGCAGACAATACTCGGTGTTTCACAGCCTCTACATGAGCAACGGAACGACGCACGACCCAGCTCTAGTCCGAAAGGTCCCGCACTGCCGGACACTTCTCCACCGGAGCCGCTTCTTGACCCGGAGCCTCTCTTGAAGTTGCGCCCCGAGGACAAATTCTTGGAGTCTTTCGCCGAGTCAGACTTTCTCGATAAGGTTGTGGCGGAGAGAAGTCGTGTAGTCAAGTTGGGCTTCGTGCCGGTACGACAGCGGAACGTAGAGAGATCATCCACCGCAATAGCCGTCAGGGCTGCCGACTCGAACGTGTCTGGATCTTCTCGATTTGCAGCAGCAAACAATGACGACTTTTCGCAGGCAACTACTGCACTGTACGAGCGCGAGGTGGCACGCGGTGTCAATGAGAACGAAGAGATCTTTGCTGGGGAAGAGGAGTTGACTTCTACAAGCAAGCCTCAGTGGGCAAACAAGTATAGGCCGAGGAAACCCCGCTACTTCAACCGAGTCCAAATGGGCTACGAATGGAACAAATACAACCAAACACATTACGACCACGACAACCCGCCTCCAAAGGTCGTCCAAGGATATAAGTTCAACATATTCTATCCGGATCTGATAGAAAAGACCAAGGCACCAACGTATCGTATTGAAAGAGAGAACGGAAGAAGGCGTGGGCAGTCTTTCGCTCCCGCTGGAGAAGAGGATACGTGTCTAATCAGATTCATTGCTGGACCACCGTACGAAGATGTCGCTTTTCGAATTGTCGACAAAGAATGGGATTACAGCGCCAAACGGGAGCGCGGATTCAAAAGCAGTTTTGACAAGGCAAGCGTGCACTGTTTATTTACTGCCGCTGCAGCGTCGTTTCACCACTCTGCATACTTGTCGTCACGTTGCTTATGAAGATGCATGGTACGTGTGCTAACTCTACATCCGTCACAGGGCATTCTTCAGCTGCACTTCCAGTTTAAGAAGGTAGGCTGCAGCATCTCTGTGGCACCGCAATGTGAACGAGCTGACACTGTGTCATGCAGATATACTACCGGAAGTGAACGCTTGAATGGGTTCCTACTGCATCCTACCTGATCGAAATTCTGACGCTGTCTCGTCTCAGAGCACCAGTTCATTGAGCAGGGCCATGACTTCCCAGATTGTTGTCCTTGTTGCGTGCCGGAGCCTTATGCCGGCGCTGTTGCGGGTAGACTCGTGCTCAACCAACGTTACAAAACGCTTCTTTGGCCGGGACGCAAACCGGTTCAGGACGTCCAAGCTGGTTCACGTCACTCAGATTTCCAGTCGTGCAAGCGTCCCGATGTCTTTGTTCCCCGTTACTGGTGGTACTGAGCGACAGTGGCGTTACATCTTGATCCACAGGTTGATTGGAAGCATGCGTGGGTGCCAGTGCAGTGAAGTCCCAATCCTTGGGTCAGACTATAGACTGTGGGAAACACTGCCTTATGCACGACTCACTGCGAGACTAACTAGGCACGCAACTACCCTTGCCAGAGATCCTGCAGGCCAGGTGCTTGGCTACACGCGGCTTCTCGCCCGACTTGTGCTTCTGGAAGCAGCTTGGAAGGGCTCCAATGATTCTCAACGGCGTCTGGCAGTTGCATGCGGCTGCAGCGAGCATACTGTGCTCGTTCAATGCATGGTATGGCAGGGCTTTCGGCCACCTGCATTCACCCGCGTCGCAGCGCTCACCGCTAGCAATTCTGGCAATCTGCGTGGCCGTAGCCCTCGCCGGGTGTAACGCATCGCGGTCACGTTCGTTTTGGCTTGACTTCAGGTGGCCCTGTCGTTGGGCGTGCATGGCATAGCCTGTATCTCTTAGAGGTAGAGCAGCGTCGGCCCTGCTTGTGTTGTTGGCGGACAGTGCATGGCCGCAACGCAGATCCGGCACCTCTGTTTGCCTCTTTGTTAACAACAACAGCAGTGCTGCAGCAGTCCTAACTTGGTGTGTTGGCAGCCGAGAAGCCTGACCATTGCATGCATGGAAAGTCTTGCAGATGCTTTGGTTTGGGCTTTCAACCGATGACTAGATATGTCTCACCAGTCGCTTCAATCGTTTCTGGAAGCTTGATCGATCATTCACCTTGCCGGTCATTACACCACTGGCAGTGCTACCATCACCGCTGTCATTCTCGTTGCCTGCGCCTCGTTCTCGCACTGTTCATACTCAGCACCTCCTGGACTAGAGAGTCATGGCCCTCCTAGATCCTGCAGGTCGCCCTCGCTCTGCAACAACACCAACACTTTCTAGCTTCGCTACACTGCCGAGGATGTTCAGGTCTGCACCGTCCATGCCTTTGAGCAAGGCATTGTTCCCATCAGTTTCGCCTGCTGCAAAACTGATCAGTGGAGAACCTCACGTCTCTCCCGGACTTCAGGAGGATCCTACGGGGTCAATGGGAGACTCCACCTCTCCGTGGTCATCGGCCTATGACTTCTCGAACAACTCCTATGATGACCAAGGCTTTCAGTTGCCCTTGAACCTGTACAGCTGCATTGCTTCCGACGAATTCCAGAGCACTGCCCAAGGTCACAGTGGGAGTGAAACGATGTGGACCACTCACCAGCCGATGTCGTACTCATCACTCGATGCCGACTCAAGTTGTCCTCGAAGTTATCCAACTCTTGATGTGGAAGCGATCGCAGCAGCGTTTCCACCTTCGTATTTTCACGTCGACCCTCAGAACTTCCAAACTGCATCGGAATCATCGGATCAGCAACACCCAGCACATATTCTGCGTGCTGACACCGACTCGCTCCTGGGCTCTAACTACTGTCTCGGCAACGATGTGACAAGCAACACACATCCTGCTCCAAGCCAGGGACTGTCCACACAACACACAGAGATCACCGCTGACAGCAGCCTAACTCCACTGTATGAGAATGATCACGAGAATGTCGACGATCCCATAGAGGACTTACATTCTGACGACACTAAGATGAGTGATCAGCCGTACGCCATACTAATCTGGCATGCTCTGCGGGCTGCGCCAAACCATACCATGGTGCTCAAAGACATCTACCACTGGTTCACACAACACACAGACAAGGGCAAGGACAAGAGCAAGGACAACGCAATCGGCTGGCAGAACAGCGTGCGGCACAACCTCTCAATGAATGCAGTAAGTACGCCTATCGTACGGAGCGCTCTTTACGTTCACGAGCTTCTGGGCTAATCTCTCCAGGCCTTCGTGAAGATCCCCCAACTCCCTGGCGAAGAGTCAAAGAAAGGTTGCACATGGCAGCTGGCACCCCAATTCCTCGACGTGCCCCCAAAATCGACTACGCGGTACCGCAACAAGGACCCCAACAAGCGCACCCCGAAGTCGCTCAACCCAGCGCCCCTGCGCCAGGTCTCGGGTGCCAAGGGCGGCCAGGCAGCCAAGAAGTCCGCGACCCTCCGACGTTCTCAGCGGGTCAGACTCACGCGCGACAAGCAAGACCTCTATACTCCGACGCGCACAGCACCGTATCCGAAATCGATACCGCGCTCGTCGAGCCGGCTGTGCACGGTCTCGCCTTTGTCGACCGGACCCGACAACGTGATGGCTCACTCGCCCTGCTTCTCAGACGACGTTATGCCGCCCCTATATCCACTCCATACTCCGCGCTTAAACGCTGGTGCTCCCCGCCCCGCCCCGCCCGCGCCTTTCCCTCCGTCGTCGGCCTCTCCTGACCCCTTCGGTCCGCCAACAGGCTTGAAGCAAGAGCCCCTCCTCGACATGTCGAACATGTACGACGCGGCCGACTACATCGGTCTTATGCCGCTCGACCCCAGCAAGCCTCTCTTCTACGACTCCGGCTCAGACTTCGGCGATGAGCCGCTGACGCCGTCGGACTTCGGCGCGCCGGAGTTTGGGCCGCGTGGGTTTTACTAGCCCCTCACTCCTCAACATCACCAGCGACACGATCGTCGTCTTCCGATCTATGCATGTGTCTGTTTTCCTCGTTGTTTACCCCGCAGGCTCTGCTGGTTTTTTAACGCGTTCTGCGGAGGCCTTTGAGAATAATGGCGCATGCGTACAGCAATTTCACGACCTCACGATCGACACGACTATGATTGTAGAGAAATGACGGCTGGCTGCAAGTACATCGTCCCACGGCCTTTAAATCCATCCCCTTCATCTGCACCACTTCTCATCCACCACCACCCAAATCTCACCCTCGATCTCGACACTGAAACATCACCCCTTTCGGGTGCAGCGCAAAGCGAGCCACTGCATCTCTCGCGCAACGCGTCAGCGATTCCGCCGGTTTCTGGTTCTTGTCCTTCTCGCTGTTTACTTGGGCGGTCCTTTCCGTACTGTATTATATTGCAGCGCCACTCTGTACTATATGCGGTTAGGCGGCGGAGAAGCGGAATGAAGTCTTGGTTCATTGGAAAGCAGCCCTCATAAGTGAGTCGAGCTCTTGAGTGATTCGGGCATCTATGTACGAGCTCAGGCCACAGAAGTCTTCGTGCAACTTTTGGTGGGGTTTCTCTGCCGCGCCTGCACGAAGACTTCGGTGCCCGACCTCGTGTGTTTCGTCTTCTGTCTGTTATCTTATCGTACATTGGGTATCATCGTGACCAGCCATCCTCGTCCTGCATCAACGCCATCGTGATCGTGAACGCCGTCGCCATTGCCATGCCCATTGCCATCGCCATTGCCATCACTGTCACTGTCACGCCCTCACAACGCCGTCTCCCTCAGTCATCCCACACACGCTTCAAACAGTGTGGCCTACTCCTTTTGTCCCCCATCAACCCACCCCACTCTTTTCCCCATTCCGACACCTCCACCCACACCCACACCCTCAGCCTCCCCGACTAGCTTAGTTGCCCCCACCACAGCCCTACTGTCACCAACCCTCCACTCATCCCCGACGACCACATCGGGCGCACCAACCGACAATGCGCGTCCATCCAATCCTATACCCTTGCCTCTTCTCGATCCCTCCATCAGCTTCTCTCTGTTCGCCTTCTCCGCTCCGCTGCGCCGTCTCGCCTCCTGCTGCTGTTGGTGTTTGGTGAGGGCCTTGGCGGCCCGCCAGGTGCCTGCGGCACAGTCACAGAGGCAGCCGGGCGTGGGACAGCCTCCGTCGGTGTTGGAGCTGCTGCTGGGGTGGGCGTTGGAGCTGGAATTGTGCCAGGCGACGAGGCAGGCGGAGTGCGCGGCGTGATTGCAGAGGAGGCAGGCTGTGAGGAGGAGCGGAGAGGCTGAGGCGATGTCGTGGGTTTCTTGTGGCGGGTGGTTGTGTGGAGTCGGGGTGCTGCCGTGGGCGTTATGGTGTTTTGGAGAATAGTCGCTGCCGTTGATGTTGTGATTATGGGTGTTGGAGCGACCACCGCCCTCAAACGGCGAGCGCTCGCACCCACACACCGGACATCCTGCCTGTCGTTCACCGCAGTTCTCGCAGCGCATCCTATTTCTCGGATTATTGATCGCATCGCCACAGTGCTGACAGCGCAGGCTCGTCTGCGTATCCTTGAGAGCCTGTTCGTACACGGCGGGGTAGGCCGGATAGGCGAGGCGGCGGAGGTAGGCGGCGCTGTTGAAGAGGCTGAGCGAGTGCAGCTGATCGTGGTAGGCGGATAGGATGGCTTCGGCTTGCGGGGCCGGAAGACCGGCGGCGTTCAAGTGCGCGTGCGACGTGCTGAGGACGGTGGCGACTTGTGCGGGAGACATGTCCAGGCTGATAAGGTGATCGCTGTAGGAGACGGCTAGGGCGTCGATTTGAGGTTGTGGGAGGGGGTGCGTACGTGGCAGGAGCGGCGTTAGTAAGAGGAGGATGTGAGAAGATGTTTGCACGTCTGAGAGGGTGAACGTGTGGAACCGAAGGAGCTGTAGGAGGAGTGCAATGAGAGTGAATGGAGTCGCGCCCTCCGTGTCAACGTTGTCGTCGCCTGGCAGGAAACCAGACGGTATGAATGGTTCATTGTTGGGGTCCGGGATCAATATGTTTTGTGGAGCGGCACACCCGGCTTGTGCAGTGTTGTGAAGCGGAGGATCTCTTGCTACCGATGATTGACGAGATATGGCCAGGTCTGGAGGAGGCTGATCTGGCACGATGGTGCCGCTCGCTTCCAGATCAACGTTGTCTCTGGCATCTGACGACGCGAGTGATGTGCTCTCCTTACTACTCGCATATGCGTCAGATTCAGAGCTGAAACTCTGCATCTGTTGATTGTTCTTGCGTAATAGACCCAGGTCCTGCATAATCTGGTCGCGGTCGTCGTCCGCATCTTTTGTCTCTTGATCTCTGGTCCGAAGGGGAGTAGTATCGGGCTTTTGCCCCTTCTTTTGATCGCCAGGTGGTGCATGGTGTCCTAGCAACTCATGAATTGGCGCTAGCGGAACGAATGCTTCCATGACCGGTCTTGCTCTCTATCATAGGATTAGCGTTGACTGGACGTCATAAGTGATGGAAGATCCAGAGACGAACCTCACTGACCTCCTCGGATGACGCACCGTCACTCACGTCAGACTCGCGTGAATGGTCACCAAGATCTGCTAACTCATCACATACAAAGCTCGAATCAACCCCTGCGTTCTGCCGACCCCACCGTTCTGTTGTAGAATCTATGGCCTGAGACTCCACACTAGCAATTGAGTGAGGGAAAGAAATGTGTTTAGAGTCGGAAGAGGTACTAAACATGGGGAAGCTCTCATTTGAATCATGCCTCGGAAGTGGCGTACGTATGTCTATGCCCTGCCAGTTCGGGGGTTCGAGATTTAATGGGGTCTTCGGCGGTACCCTCCAGTTGCTCATCATCGCCCGACGGTCCTCCGGACGTGAGGTGCTACTTTGCCATTGAGGCATACCAGAGTCGTCCGGACTAGGTGGCAGTGCGGCGTTGACACTTTCATTAGTGATGATGTCATCGAACTCGAAGTCGCCCAAAGAAGGAGGTAGTTGTAACACGTCTTCATTATCGGGGTTTGGAAGAGAGGCAAACTGAGCTTTGTCCGAAACGACTGTTCCCGATAAAGGCCGGGCCAGAGGCGTTGGCACGTTTGAAGTACTCTCGAAAGCACTAGCAGCGTATCCTTGGGGTCCTTCAGAAGCTCTCAGGGCTGTGATCGCCGGATTGACTGGTGCAACACCGGTTTCCTTTTTAATCGAGACTTCCTTTGTTCCTTCATGGGAGGTTCTCGACCCTCCTGTGGTTGGTTTGTTTTGCTCGCTAGTCATTCTCAAGAGTCGACGCGCTTTGTCTCTGCGCCGCAGCTCTTGGAACACTGCAAGGCCGACGAGTCTCCATGACTGTGCAAGTCGATGAGACCCTGTCCGCTGAGCGTAATCGGCGTTACGCTCAAAGACTTCCTGAATGTTTGCCATAGCCTCTACTGTAGGGGGTTCCAGATACAGTCGAGTCTTGTATTTCTGAGCAAGATAGCTGAACACCGCCGGGTTGAACGCTCCCGGAACGACACCTCTGCAGGCTATCTGGTTTGGCTTAGATGCTCCTTTGATGCTCAGGGTCTCGTCTAATGTCATCACAGGCATCTTCCTCTTGTCTATCGATTCATCGAATGACGGCGGTGTGTTGCAAACTGATTTGGTGGACTTGTTGCTTCCTGTTCTGCCGTGGCGTTTTCTAAAGGCCGAGCTTAGAAAACTTTCGTCGACGCCATCGTCGGCTGAACTTCTACCGGAGCCTTCTTTTGATGGACTTTCGGACTTTCCCCTCTCATTAGGTGAAAGTCGCTCGTCCATGTAGTAGTCGAAGTCGACATTGTCCCCTCGAGATCTTTTCTGGGTCATGAAGCTCATCTCGCCGGTTGGTGATAGCGCAAAGGACTGCATGTTTCGTCTGTCGACTACTTTAGGTGCAAAGTGAACGTCTGTCTGTAAAAACACTCCTTCTCGGCCGACCGTCCAAAGAAGGTCTTGAGAGTGCCAGAGCATGTCGGTGGGAGCAGTTGGAAAGGACGAAAGCTCACGGAAAGGCAAAAGTGGCCTTCGGAAATCCCAGATATGCACGACTGGGTGGTCACGGTCGTAAGATGTCGCAAGATGCGTGCACTGCCACGCGCCGTGATCTTGGGGGTCATGAGGTCGACAGGGTGGCCTCCATCGAACGTTGCGTACGGTATAAGGCGTTTTGAAAGCCCAGCCAGCCTTGTGATGCCGTTGCTCGGATGTGAAGTCCCAGACTTTGACTGACTTGTCGGAGCTAGCACTTGCCAAATGTTTACCGTCAGGATGCCAGTCGATGGTATGGCAGATCTTGTTGTGCGCCGCAATTCTCAATTTGGGAGCTTTTGGCTGCTGAAAGTCCCATCGTTGGATCCCACCACTGTCCGTGGCAATCGCAAACTCTAGACTGTTCGTTGGCGACCATTTGACATCTCTTACTCCATCGCTCCCGCCAGAGAAGGTGCTCCTACTTGACAACATGATGGCTTCTCTGCGCAGAGCGCGCAAGTCCCATAGCCTTACGGTTCCATCTTGGCTTGCAGAAAGAAGCAAATGGCCTCCATGCGGGTTGAAGGCGATCTTGTGAACCTGACGACTGTGCTCATGCAAACGAGCGATTTCAACACTTGGCTTTTGCACGTCGTAGAGAATCACCTTACCGCTCGTAGCTGCAGTAGCAATGTGAGTAGAAAAGTTGCGGTTGGACCACTTGACATCATGAACGTTAAGGGTATCTCTTTGCCGTGCAGCTGTCTCGTTGTGCCACGCATTATTGCTGATTGCGGCGCGTAGGTTAAAGTGCTCAGCACAATTGTTGCCATCAACTCGGACTGTCTTGAGTATCTCTCGACCAGCTAGAACAGCAGTGGAACTGTCGTCAGAAATGTCCAGGGCGTCAATCTGCAGGCCTGTCCTGTGGCTCACACTTGCGTCTTTTGTGCTCGACAAGCTGTAAGCATCGTCAGCAAAATGACCATGATAGAACATAGCGACGCTAGATATTCAGACAGTGCTGATGCTCGTGGTCTACGGGGCTCAGCAATAGAAGTCTGGGTGTTGGTTTCGCAGGGGAGGGATGGCAACAGAAACTTGCGTGCAGATTTTGGTGGGGTCTCCCACTACACCTACACGCAGACTTCTGGTGCTAGACCTCACACAATAGACGGCAATCAGAAACCAAGTATCTCACCCTGCAATCCGGGGTATGTTCTGGTGAGTTCTCGCACCATCCTGACGGTCCGTCTGAGCGCTGGACGGTCTCGAAGAGTAGCCAAAGATTTGAGCAGCACCCCTCAAAGCATTCCTCGCAGTCTGCGAATATTTCTGTGGAGGTGGAAGAGGAGGAGCTGGAGGAATGACAGACGAGACTGCAGACGATCGACGTGGATGATCGAGTGCCATACCGGCAGAGAAGAATGAAGCTTGATCAGGCATGTTGCAAGCTGTGAAGTGCTCGCCAGTCGGCTCACAACGCAGCACAAACACTAGTGAAGAGGTCGGTCCTGAAAGACACGCTTGTTGTCCACCACGGATTGGATTGTATCATCGTCTGGCGGTTGATGATGGCAAACGGCTGGGATGGACTTGTGTTCTACTGCATGGAACCAGACAGGGCCATTTGCAGCAGCACAGAGTCAGTCGTCTCTCCCTTGTCACAGCAGAGGCTGAAGAAGAAGATGAAAAGGAAGATGAAGATGGAGATGAGCTTGAAGCTTCAAGAAGGCTTCGCGTTGATGCAGTCAGTACAGTCACGTGAATGTGAGAAACACCAAGCCAATCACGCACGCCACTTGAGGTCTAACTCGCACAGGTCAAGCGTCGCGATAACTACGGCAGGCGGCTCTCTCGCCCACTCCCCGTCCGCCGTACTCACGAGCACTTTGTGCCACTTCACACCCAAGTCGTCTCGAAGCTGCCCTGCCATGAGGTTGGCATAGATCGTTTTCTCTGTCTTCTCCCCCTACCTCTTCTCCCTCTCCCTCTGCCTCTCGTTTCTCCCTCTGTTCCATTCCTCCTCTCATTGGGATATTGGACTCTACGGGGAGCAGCAACAGCAACGCGATCAGAATGGCCGCAGCACAGTCACCGTCCTCAGAGCCGTGGGTCTCGAACAAGACTGCTCAAGGCGTTCTTCTCTACCTGCACTACGCATACCCAATAATACTTCTCTTCTTCTTTCTGTTCGCTTTCACTACACATAGTATAGTCACCGCCTCTAATGCTAATACCATCGGAATTTCAACGACCCAAACTGGACCCGGTGGAAAGCCTCTGCCCAAAGGCAACGCGTCCAAAGCCACCAAGGACAAGCATCTTCCAGACTTCAGTCGTCCACGGAAGCTGTTGTTCGACTGGCTTTCATTAGCAGCTGCTCTCACGTTCATTGCTAACTCCATCACGGTCATCGTGCATGCTCTAGTCAAGAGAGAAGAGTCCTGGTGGTGCGGTGGAGCCGTGGTGGTGAGCACGGAACAAGACGAGAGAAGGCCTCAGAAGAGTACGCTGACATGATGTTTGTGCCAGATCTATCTCGTCGGATCGTTTTTCGTCTACACACTGTTCCTCATCTCTCTCATCGACACAACACCAGCACCAACATCGGCTCATCTTGCAACATGGACCCTCTCACTTGTCTTGGAGCTCATCCTGCTGGGCTCGTCCATGGCTCTGTACACCAACAAGCACCGCGAACCGCAAGTCGGAAATCCACGAGGAGGAGAATTGCGGAACAGCATGACGGAATGGGAGATAACTGAAGTCATCATTGATTTCGTCCGAATATTCATCCTGTTGGCGCTCATTGCGTTCTACGTGCTATTTGCGATTCTCCGAAACAACAAGAAAGGTGAAGATGCACAACACGCTGGGGAAACAGCAAGACTACTAGGCAACGCGCATACAGAAAACGGAAACGTCAATGGAACAGCTGATGGATACGGATCTGCACCGACCGGTGGCAAGCACAAGCACACAGAAGGCGCCCCAGCCGGATGGGAGAAGCCCGCTACACCACCTTCAAGAAGCTGGTGGGAGTACATCAAAGGATATTCGGTTTTCTTTCCGTACCTCTGGCCTTCGAACGATCGAAAGCTGCAATTCGTCGTAGTTATCTGCTTCGTCATCGTCATATTGCAGCGAGTCATCAACGTACTCGTTCCAATGCAGGTGGGGAAGATCACAGACGATCTGTCGGGGGAGAACGGGCCTGTACACATGCCTTGGGGAGCCATCTGCCTATACATTACATATCGTCTGTTCCAGGGTGGCAACGGCCTGCTCGGAGCTCTGCGCTCGACTTTGTGGATCCCTATCGGTCAATATTCGTACCGCGAGCTGTCCGTGGCCGCTTTCGAACACGTTCACACTCTCAGCTTAGATTTCCATCTGGGCAAGAAGACCGGTGAGGTGCTCTCCGCACTAGGAAAAGGAAGTTCCATCAACACCTTTCTCGAACAGGTCACCTTTCAGGTCGTCCCCATGCTGGTAGATCTGTGTGTTGCCATCGGATATTTCCTTATCGAATTTGATGCCTACTACGCTCTTGTCGTTGCGGTCGTCACGTTCTGGTACATCTATCTCACCATCCGGATGGCTCAGTGGAGAGCCGAGATTCGTCGCCAGATGGTCAACGCCGACAGAGAGGAGGACGCCGTGAAGTGAGTCTGCTTCCAAGTGTTCTTGCGAAATCGCCTGCTAATTCGGAATAACAGGAACGACTCTATGGTATCCTATGAGACTGTGAAATACTTCAATGCTGAAGCCTACGAGTTCAACCGCTATCGAGAAGCCGTCGACAAATACCAGAAGGCTGAGTATCACGTGTTGTTCTCGTTGAACCTGATGAACGTCACTCAGAACCTGGTCTTCATGCTAGGCCTGATGATTGCATGCTTCATTGCCGCATACCAAGTCACCACCGGCATGCGCAGAGTCGGCAAGTTCGTCGCCCTGCTGACCTACATGGCGCAACTGCAGGGCCCGCTCAATTTCTTCGGCACTTTCTACCGCATGATTCAGTCGGCCATGATCAACTCGGAGCGCATGCTCGAGCTCTTCAAAGAGAAGCCCACCGTCGTCGACAACGACACGGCGCAAACGCTGCCCA
>NAJN01000310.1:0-26622 GCA_005059845.1 Cryomyces minteri
ATGTATTCGTTGGCTGTTGCGAAAGCGTCGGCGAAGTTGTCCTCATGCGTCGCGTCCGTGGCGGCATTTACGTGCCCGGCTTTCTCAGCGACGTCTCCGTCTTCTTTTGAGGTTTGAAGCGCCGCCAGCTGAGAGTCTACGCTCTGGCCGAAGAGGAAATCCGTTGCCGTATCGAGTGTGAAGTGGTAGAGAAGGGGTAGGAGATCTACCGATGCGGTCCATCCGTTCTCGTCGACGGGGCCGAGCGCCTGGAACAGATCCTGCGTGCTCTTCTCCGTGCTCGCAAGGTCGTTGATCTGCTCGCGGGCGAACTGAGGTCGGAATAGGGCGCGAGAGTGTTCCCAGAAGGGGCCGTCGCTGGTGAAGATGCTTTTGCCCAAGACGACGCCGAATTGCTTATGGCGTCTCTCGCCAACCTCAAAGTCCTTCGGACAATCAGTCTAATTCACAGCGTCCATAGACGCGTGCACTTCTCATGCCACGCACGTACCTTGAACTTCGTAGCCAGCACCGCCTGTACGTTCTGCGGGTCCACAGTCTGTATGATCTGCACCCCAAACAGAGTCGTACACTGCATCGTCCAGCCCTCGTCAAGGAAGCGTTGGAAGAAGATATCGTCGAGCAGGTCTTCGCCCGACTTTGCAAAGTTCAGCACGCGATAAAGCCGGTCGATGCCCCATGGTAGTTTATTTCTGGTGATGCGGGGCGGCGCAGCCGTTTTGGAGGGCGAACTGACGGAAGCGGCGGTTGGAGACGTAGGAGCGTATGGAGTAGTATAGAATGAAAGCAGCGCACAGATACATGAAATACTGAAGGGAGATATAAGCCATTACGGAGGAAGTGGGCTGCAAAGTCTATCCAAGCTCTTGATACATCGATTTAAACAACTGATACCAGCGTAGTTTTGGAAACGCGCGAACGGTTGTTTAGTTCTGGCTACGCGATTTCGAGCCGGCCTTCGCTGGAGAGTCACACTGCCCGTTTATATGATGCAGTGTTGTCGTGGCCTGAGTGCTGACAGCTCTCTGCAGCTCGATCTCGCTCGCCTCGGCTGCATATATCGAGATGCGATTGGTCGGAATTCCGCCCCCAACTCGATCCTTCATCACACCTCTACACGACTAACGGCCGTATACTCCGAGGCACAGAGGAGAACGTGTCTGCGGTATGACCAGTAAATACGGTAAGTCTTCGTGATTGTAGGGAGTATGTTTCCTATGGCGCAGCTCGGAGAATTTCACCATGGTAGAGAGAACGCTCGACGTTCGGCAAACCATTGACAATAGTCAAGAGCTCCGATCTCGAGACGAGTCCGAACTGGAGGTCAACCGATATACGGGTTCCTGGTGTCAACCAGGAGAGGAAGCGCTGACGAAGCATCTCTGCACCACTGACATCGGCTTCAAGCTCGCTCCGGAAAGCGCCAATGGTATAAAGTGTGCAGCGCGAGTCTGCGTGCCAGCAACGGGGGCTGGGTTCAGAAGTGTCTCCTTAGCCACAAAAGTATGAAGCCTAAAGATGCAATCCGGGACCATGATGATGCATACAGCACCAAAGGACGAATTTTGCTGAACGGATGCAGCTGTGGAGCTTTCCCATCATTGGGAAAGCTTGCGAATACCCCATCCCTGTCTATCTCTCGACACTGATGAGATGGCGTAAGCGCCAATCTCATGGTATTGAAATGGCTCCTGTGTCTGCATTATTCCTCCATCTCCTGGTCGTGTTCCCTCCCAAGGCAGTCCAAGCACCAGGCGTTCCCATCTTCCCCTAGTTCCACGCAGCAGCCGCTGCAGATCTTCCGCTCACCACATCCTGCTTGGCACTGCCGTATGCATATGTAGCAGGTTCTCTCGCAACACCGTTGACAGTCAATGTATGCTTCCAGATCCTTCCACTGCGTGGGTCGTTTGTGACAGACGTGGCAGGCCCTTGGGAGTGCAGGCCGCGTCTGGTGTGGCCTTTCGAGAGATGTGGGCTCTGGGAGTTTGCGGAGGTGTGCGTGGCGGAATTTGGGAGACTTTGGACGTCGGCGTGCTTTGAGAGGTGGCGGACCATCGAGGGAGTGTGCGTGGGTGTGGAGAGTGTAGTTGATTGTCGAGTCGCCAGGCTTCGGAAGCGGACCAAACGGTAGCGGAGGCGAGTGTCGAGGCGTGAGATTGGAGGGAAGATCACAGCAATGCGCGTTCGTCGTGGCTGTGCTTTGGACTTTGGAAGGCCTGCTATTGTGATCAGCGCAAGTTCCTAGCGTGAAAGGAATCGGTCCAGTGAAACTTACAGAGCACCAGCGTGACTATCAGCCCCAGTACAACCAGCGGGCCTTTTCCTTTTGCCCAACAAGCCCAGAGCGAGCTCATGATCCGTCCTCATGGTGCGCCAGGTCGTGGAAGGTGTGGTTTGTGTCCAAGCAGACTCGGTTGTCTGGAAGAGCTCTGGGGTTATATACATGATACATAGAACATCTGTGAGCGCAAGTTGAAGGAAGCGTGCTTGCAGCAATCTCTATATCACAACAAGGACGACTCAGTGGTGTCTCGAAGTGAGAGCGGCGGTTGTAAACACAAGATTAGTCGGCTTGACGGGAGTGCCTGGATTGGGCCGAGAGCTAATTTGCAGGGTCCACGGAGTGATCCTCGGAGTCTTGCAAGCGCCTACCTGTATTGTTACATGAAGTACCTACAATGGAAATCGTGCAAGGCGCTTGTATATCTGCTAGGGGTAAAGCCAGCAGAATCAGTACAGGGGAAGACAACGCAAGTGGCGAAGGTGATTCGCCTACTACAGAAGACCTCGTATGTATCGAGCACCGGCCCGTGACAGAAGCAGCTCTCCTCATACGAAGGAGCCCGTAGATTTCGAGCAGTAGCAGAAGGATAAGCAGCACTGCCGCTAGGGCGGCGTGGGCTGTAGCTCATAGCAGATCTCACGGTCGCGGGTGCCGTCGTCTCGATGATGTTTGATCCCTATATATGACCAGACAGCGACGTACGGTACATCATACAGACAGATGGATATTCCTAGACCTCTCGCCCCAGATGCAGCCTGACCCGGAAACTTGGACAGAAGAGAGCACAGACATGCAAAAGACACTCGGGAAGGAGGCATAGCCTACAGTTGAACGAAAAGATAATACGCCGACCATTCTAGTTTGACCTGCCTCCCTGTTATCGTACGGAGAAGCAGAAGAAGAGAGCAATGAGAAATCTTCCCTGAGATGCGTGCAGATAGTCTGGGATCAACCCTGACCATACCAAAATACAGAAGAACGATGTAAGTGTCGACCCGCGAACACCTGAACCTCTCGACCGCAACAGAGCCGCAGAGTCCAACTAATCCTTCTTCTTTTCGTCTCCTCCAGTAGTCCCCTCCGTCGTTTTCTTCCTCCCCTCCTTCAAAGCCTTCACGCCGTCGCCAATCCAGTCCTTGAGCTTCTCCCAGCGGCTGCGATTCAGCCGATTGCTCAGCTGGCGATAGTTGTACATCTCGCCCCAGCAGTCGCGACCCCACTCGCAGCCGGCCATGTTGACCAAGAAATCCCGGTCCGACTCTCGGTAGTGGATCTTAGGGTCGTCGCCGTTGTCGCCGCACGCGCCGGGCGGAAAGCTGTTGACTTTGCGCTGCGGAATGAAGGCCATGTGCGGCCGCACCCACGGCTGGTTCTTGTATAGGTACTCTAGCGCGTCCTGCTCTTTGTGCTCCCACTCCATGTGCTTTTGCTCGTATGCCACTGGGTCCCACCAGATGTCCAGCAGGCGGTCGGTCCAGGAGCTGCGCCGTACGAAGAAGGAGCCCAGGTTGAAGCCGCCACAATCTTGGGGAACAATGAGATTGATGGACTCAGGTTTCCCGTCACCGACTGTTGAGCGAGATTCGGGGTCTAGATATGGTGTTTGCAAGGGATGTTCAATGCCGAGGGGGTTGTATTCGTTGATGTCGCGATAGGTATTGGAGGCTAGATCGTTGAAGATGTGCGACTGGAGAGAGTAAGAGGGTTCCATGATGAAAGTGTTCAGGTCCAGCCACCAGAACCTGAAGAAGGCGAGTCAGTGTCAGTATGGTAGGCCTCCCTGGTTGGACGAAGACTTACCACTCAGCGTGGGGATACTTCCGCATGGCGTTGCGGATCGTGTCTACCTTCTCCCAACTCTCTCGCCATTCGTGCGCGTATCGCTTCTTGGTGCTCATGTCTACGATTTCCAACTCATAGCCCCAATTCTTCACGTACTTCTTCTTGTTTCTGACACTGTCTCGCTCAATGGCCCATTCCCGAGCCCCTTTCCACTCCATCACCCCACCACCCTGATTTGCTGCAAGTATGACAACGAATTTGCTTCCGCCGCCTAGCCAAGATGTTCTTCGATATACGCGGTAGAGCGCTGTTGTGAGTCAGTGGTGGATTTTCAGCGGAGGCAAGGCGCACTTCGTACGAGTAAGGTAGAAACTGATGGCGAAGATGATGCACCCGACAAGAAACATGAATCGCAATCTCATCCGCCATATTGTTCTCCATATCCTCGATGCAATAGTTCCCAGCCCGCTCTTGTTCCCCGGTGGCCACCGTCCACGTCCAAGCTTCTCCTTCTCGGCATATCGATCGTCCATACGCTTGGGACTGAAGTGTGGTAGACTTTTGGGTAGTCGGCGGAAGCTCCTCGCGAACCAGCCTTGGTACTTCGGTTCGAGTGCAGGATAGCCTTTGATCTCAGCACTCTTTGCCTGCGCAGAAGCCCATGTGACGTTGTTCGCTCCTCCATTTGAGTATTGTCCGTAGCTCCTCATCGGACTGGTGCGGCCACTCGAGCCATTATGAGGCGTTGTCAAACCAGGACTCGACCATCCACCACCCTTGTGAGGTGATGGAGATCGAGACAAGGACATGGGGCTGGCGGGGATTTCGTAGGGTGTTCCGGGGATGGCGGGCAGAGGCTGCGAGGATCCTCCTCTTGCTGACGATGCTCCAAACCCGTCTCTATTTGACGAGTCCTCCTCCTGAAATCCTACAAGAGATGAAGCATCGCCGGTAGAGCGCCGACGACGGTGGGAGGCGCTCGTGGCTGGAGGGGCGGTCGAAGAAGCCAGGTTGAGCAAAGGGGAGTCAGCGATCATGCGATTCGCTGAGTGATACGAGCCTTCGTACGCAAAGAATGCAGCGTGTCTCGTGAGCACGTCTGTTTGAAGGATGGGTCGGTAGGACACTTGCACGGGTTCCGACGGAGCGGTAGCTTGCGAACTGGTGGTTCGGAAACCGTCCGAATCTCAGATGTGCGAAAGAGCAAAAGCGCTGGCGTTGGGTGGTCAGGTCCCTGAAAGCTGTCCAGGATTCCTAGGATAACGGCTCGGACCTTGGCGAAAGGAAGCCGAATGGGCTATTTATACAGGTACCGATGCCAGGAAGCATGAGAAGCACTGGGGAGCAAAGAGAAACAGAGCAATCTCCCACTACTGCAGTGGAAGCGAGGTGTCAACCTGAAACCCAGCGGCCGCAGAAGCAGGGCGATGCTCCCATGCTTCGGTCTCAGGAGGGGTTCATAACTCCATGTCTTCATGTTCGAGGCATGTGTCCCTTTGCGGCGGCCCTCGTGAAAATCACTTTAGGGCCCAAGGTGTCCGCAGCCTAAGCAAGCCACTTTGAAGTCGTGCTCTAGCGTGTTGACACGGGACTGACAACATCAACCCGTCCAGGGGTGTCGCCGGAGTTGAGTGGTGGGCAGATAGATTAGGGTTTGGCAGACGATGCTGGCGGGCGCGAGAGTCTACAATACTAATAACGTACCTGTTCGGACGACACACAGCCAAGGGAGGGACACAAGACACAGTTGGAGGGATAAGGTGGTTCGACCAATGTACACATCTGAAACCGACTGGGTAAGTTAGATGTGTTCAGAACACCAACATGAAGCCGTCGAGCTAACAGCAACGTCCGGCTAAACGCTCCAACACCGAGCCAACCGCAGTCTGCGGCAAGCGGTGCGCTGAAAAGAGGCCGGGTGCGGATAAGCCGACATGCGATAGCGACGAGGACGCGAATCCAGCGCCCTTGCTTGGTATGCCCTCATATCCGTCCATCCATCCATCCATCCAAACATCCATCCAAACATCTATCCAAACATCCATCCAAACATCCTCTGATGCACTGCTGATGCCTGTGCTACACAACCGAGGCGTGGGGTCCTGGGATTACGAAGATTCCCTCGCACAAGTCTGCGGCGCTTGACGGCGGCTGGCTTTCGTGATTCTCTTGCCATTATTGGTCAACTGTGAGATCGGTTGAACCTCTCGACGGCCAATCGTCGTCGGTAAGTCGAAGAGACAAACAAGTTCCTCGGCGGCTCTGTCTGTCGCAGAGACATTGTCTGTCCAATCTCACAGAGACCCAAACCGTCCGAGAAAGACGTCTTACTGTACCTATACCCAATCAGCGAACTATCTCACCTGGTCCCAGACCTACGCGTCTTCTAACTGCCCGCTTGCTGGCCTCCGAGCAGATGGACTTCGTGAAGAGCCGCCGACAACTTACATCCTTGCCACCCACCTCGCATGAGCATTCCATCTTACCAGAACCTGATTCTAATTCCTACTCTCATCTTCCACGTCCTCTTTCCCCGCTGCTTCGACAGCTTCTTCAGCTGAGAGTAGTTGCCTCCCCGCAACTGTCTCGACTCCTTGTATAGGGTTTCCTTACTTTCTAAGACCCACACGTTCTTTCGTACATATCTACCTTCCCGCAAACCACGAGCGCTTGTACAACATTAGTCTCTTAGGAACTACCTCATTCCACGTCTATAAAGAGAGGTAAGGGCACAATCCACCACGAGTCCCGACCGCGTGTTTTGCATTGGCTACCAAGCTATCGTTCTACGCCCTGCGTGATCATCCCCGACGGGCAGCTTGCTGCCATCGTCTCATACCAGCCCGGGCTGATAGAGCGATCTGAGATACAATAGCCTTGTCAGTGGAGACGAGAATGCCGAGTCAATGCGACGTTCTGCTACCGGCGACAACCTACAAGCCAACACATCCTGTGTTCAGATCAGCAGCGCAGAACGCGAAAACACCCACATGGGCTCACGAAGCCTCTCGGGTGGCTGCTCAGCACGCCATATTCAGACAGCAGAAGCGAACGTCGATACACAAGCCTTTGCGACAGAAGTCAAGGTTGAAGCAGAAACAATTTGGGGGGACGTCAAGACCAAGTATAAGAATCGATACTAGCTTCTCCATGCATTACGGAAGGCCTCCAGAACAGGTATTCCCATTGTTTCGCGTGCCCTTGGGTGACGATGGACGCACTAGTAGGAAGAGGCCATCAGTCGCAAGACCGGATATAAAGTCTACTTGTGTAACTACGAAGATGCATCCTGAGGTGAAGGGGCCGGACGATAACGGCTTTCGCTTTCGTTCCAAGACGCTGCGACGTCAGAAAGGGAGAGCGATTCAGACTGCTCCGACGTCTGGCCTTCCTCGATACGATGCATTGACTGCAAGGGTGCCACCGACTGGTCCAGTTAACCGAAGACTCGAAGGGTTGAAACCTTCGCCTCTAGATCTTACAGACGTTTCACCTGGGGATAGGCTTATCCCGATCGGTATCTCACTCCCTTTCAAGCGAGTTGTCCAACCACATCAAGGACCATCCTTGTGCTCCTCCAGAAACGTATCATCCTCAGCCTTCGCAAACTCTGGAGCGCAGATTTAGTCATGAGAACGCTTCTGCTCCAGATATCATATTCGTGCCCGCTACCGAGGACCGGATCTGGCCAGACTCACCCGGGCCAACAAATCCTCAGCACGAGGCGAGACCTGCATCCAGTGTTTACTCCCGTGCTACAGCATATCAGTCAGGGCTGGCGAAGGATATCTGGGTTCCTCCACTTTTCAGCTCACCACCGAAGGTCTTTGCTCCCGTCATTGATCCCGAAGACAAGAAACTCGCTGGGATTCTCGAATCAATGGAGAAGGGGCTTCCAGAGAAGAAGCAAGCTGAGTTGTCGCCCTATAGGGACTCGACGCTAACTTCTTTTGAAGAAGAGGAAGAAGAAGGAGAAGGTGGCAAATGGCGGAACCGAGGTCTGTCCGTATGCACCATCTTCGAAGAGGACTCAGTCTCCCATTCAGCAGGAGGCAGGAGCGCAAAGAGCGTCAAGCGCTTCAGCGAAGAATCTGTCCCTCCAACACCATTCCGCTCCCGCGGCTGGTGGAACGTAATCACTTCACCCTTCTCGTCGCGCTCGAGCACGAAGCTGTGCCGTTCTTCGTCAAGCGAGGGCGAAATCACTCCGGAAATGCCGATTCTTCCCGTCGCAGCGCCCATGGCCGGTTCCTTCAATTACCTGCGCGACGAAAAAGACGTGGGTGATGAGAGCACTCCGCTCACTGCAGACTTTGGTGGATCACATCGTGATGACGCTTGCTGTTACAATCCTACACAGGACCGCACAGGTTCCCGTATACAGAATGACAGCCAGCCCACTGTTCTTCAACACCACTCACCAGGCACGTCACAAGAAGCAGCTCGCTACTCGTTACGAAGCGTCTTCAGTCCGAGCGAGAGAGAAGTACCCCTAATCTTAGAGCATGATCAAAACGCCATGCTACAGTCAAACGATCCAGTCCGCAGTACCGCAACTCAAGCGAGTCATCTCGAGCCCCGTGCCGACAATACCGACTTCTCAGAAAAATTCGCACCAACCACCAACAACGGCCCTTTGCCACCCGCTGACGCCCACGCTCCCACTCTCCACAGCGCACAGCACCCCGCACCACCCCTTACGCGCACCGACACCGACCTCACCTCCCCACTCTCGGCCACACCCGTCATCGAAATCGCAGCGCTAGCGACGTTCCTGCCCGCACGACGAGCCCGCCAACAGGTTCACAACAAAAACAGCAACACAGTCGTGCCACCCACCTTCGCGGCCAACCGCTCGCAAGATGCCGAGAGAGGTCCGGTCCTTTCGATCGCGGACGCCGCACCCCCAGCCTACACGCGCATGCCACGCTCTCACCCGCAGCACTGTACCCGGGACTGGGAGGACAAAGACGACGTCCATGTCGAGGCCTTCACTACCAACGGACACGGCCGCCGCGCCATCTCCGACGCGCGCCGCCGCCGGTCCGGCCTCCGGCTCTGGCTCTCCACGATGGCGGCGTCGCTGTTCTTGCTCCTGGTCGTTGTTGCGTTGGTTGTGCTGGTGCCGCTGCCGCGGAAGGCGTCGTAGGCGTGGGGTCGGGCCGAGTGTCGGGCTGGCTGTCGCGGCGGCGTGGAGAAGGGTGCTCGCGGTGCTGTCCATCGCGCGGTCGGAGGGGTGGGCTGCGCCGAGCTCGGTTCCCGATTATCTCGTGACAGGGACGGGGTAGTGGCGGGCGGTGGAGACGTTGCGTGTTCAGGCGATGCCGAAAAAAAAGGGGGGGCCATCGCGCCGCCGTGCATTGGCGGTGCCTTTCTGGTGGCACGGTGCAGTACGGCGGGGGCGTCACGCCTTTTTCCCATCTGACGTAGGGACGCACTCTGGATGCAGCTGCTCGACCACACGATCACATGATCACGTCCAAGCCCCGGGCACGCGCAATGGGACCGACGGAACCATAGTGACGGTGCATCGTTTTGGGAGACAAGTCGAGACAGAGGGGAGCGATTTGGTTCGTAGCGTCTTGGCTTCCTGCAACGGCGTAGATCGGGGCGACTCGGCGGGTTGGAATAGAGCCAGATGAAGTCCAGTGCGCCAAGATCGAGACCTGTCGCGCAAAGGGGACGTATACGGACAGAACGGGGCATCTGGCGATTGACGGGTCTGCCTCTTGCCGGCCCACGTGCCTGGAAGCGAATGCGAAGAACGTCGAGTAAGGGGGGCCCAAGCGCTTGCCGTTTGCCAAGCAATGGGCAGGCCAATTCAATGGGAGAAATCAACTCGAGGTGCACAACATGTGATGCACTTCTTACAATCGAGATTCGAGTTTCCTTCCACGAACATTTTGCGGCTAAAGTAACAACAAACCCCGAGGGGATATCCAAATCCAAAGCCCAATCCGAAAAGTACTCCGTAGTTCCACTGAAAGTGGGTCGATGACCGTCGAAACAAAAAGCCGTGCTCTGCTCTTTGCTTCCATGACACTCCATGTCTGCGAGAAAACGAGACACTAATGGCGTGTTTCCGTATTGCTAGTTGCGGCCGACGTAGCTCTCGGTTTTGGAGGCCAAGACGCTGTTCAGCGCGTCTCGGACTTCGAACTCTTCCAGCACGGCGCCGAATCTATAGGATGAAGACTACTTGTCAGCATAGATTCTAGATTTGCAGAGGAGATTGAGGTGGCAACAGGATGACGATGGACGGGTTGAGGATTAGGGCACAGGAACTGACCCGTAACACCGGACCTTGGCCGTCAGCTCCTGCTTGATAAGCTCGAAGTCCTGTGTGCCAAGCTCACGGCACCTCTCGTTCCTCAAGATCATGGTCCATGCCATGACGGGAGTGATCTCTCCATCGAGCGGGAGTCTGTTGCTCAAGTCGAGCAGCTTCATAAGATCTGGTACCGGCATATCCGGCATCTTGTGCGGATACATATCGTTAGGATGTTCAAGGACATAAGACTCGGGTGGGCAAGTCGCCATAAGAGCGTGTCCGGAAATCTGGGGTTCCTGGTCGGAATCCGCGTAGTCTGATGGGTGATGGAAGGGGAGCGCATCTGGGTTCTGCGAGCGAACCATTAGGAATTGCATATGATCCATGCAAGGGCGCTCGAGACTATACGCGTGGCGTCAGCGTATAGTCTTTGCGTAGCGAGTGGGTGATTCATTGTTGGGGTGGAGGTGAGAAATAGGGTGTGCGATCGTACGTCAAGACGAAGTCAATCCCAACCTGGTCGTAATCCGGCCTGTTCTGTGAACTCGGCGGGTGGGACGTCTTTTGTGCGTGCGCAGGTTGTGGCGGAAGCGGCTGGCTAGGTGCCTGCGGAGGTGGACTAAAGCCCGTCGAGTTTGAAGGCGGTCCATAGCTACCAGTAAAGCTCCCTCTGGAGCTGCGGTCGTAGGAGCTACCATTGCGCTGGAATGTGTGGCTTGGTGAGGAGAAATCATAGCTAATACCGTGTGCGGCAAGAAGCTCTTTGAGTCTGCGGTTCTCTTCCTGAACAGCATCGCGTTCTCGGGCAGTTGTGCCGAATGTCTCTTTCAAGCGAAGGACTTCTTGCTCGAGTGCCTTGATATACATCTCTTTGCGCTCTCGGTGCGTTCTGCAATGGAAATGAGTATCTGTTTAGTCGCATCCGACTGGACCTGTCATGAAAGGTCCATGTTAAGGAGGGTCATACCTTTGGGCCTGCCGGTTGAGTTCTTGTCTTCTGGTCAGAGCAGGCTTGCTGTCCGGTTTAGGGCCTCTTCTCTTCGGTGTTTGTCCATCGGCTGTCAGAAAGTTAGCACCATACGCAAAAAACTACGTGATAAAACTACGTGATCCTTGCTGACCTTTCGTCGGCGTCTTCTCATGTGAAGTCAAGTGCTTAAGGAAACCAAAAACAGGTAGAGGATGCTTGCTGTCATTGGACTCGTAGCTGGCTGTTGGTGAGCGCGCTGAGCTCCCCGTCACCAGATCAGCATCAACCGAGCTCTGCCCACTGCTGCGTAGATCGCGACCTCAAGCAGCAGGCATGCTGAGCTCGCTCGGCTGATCGGGACAGGAGCAGATTGCGCAAAGAGTCAGCCTCTTGTTTAGCGGGGCAATTGCCACGAAATCTGGTGGAGTGTGCAAGACGAAAGCCATAGCAGAAGAAAAGGGGAAGAAAGGTGAAAAGGTTAGAGGCCATAGCGACTGCTCTGTTGAATTAGGTCGGGCTTATGTACTGCGCCTTCCACTGGGTGACGCAGAGTGCGCACTAGGAGCAATGAGATGTGCGTGTGGAGCGTGGGTTGTCTGCCTCACAGTTGCGGAAGGTTCTGTGTAAAGAGCACGGCACCCATCTCCGAACACCAAGAAACTTCTAATGCGCACTTGGCGGCACCCGTTACGTGGGGAGGCGAGACCGGCGGCCATCAACTCAACGATCGACGCGCCTGCAGCGTACGAGCGAGAAGCACCTGCCACTACAAGCGGTGTAATTGAAGCAGCGTCGGAAGACAGCCAGTGCAGTAATGCGAGATCGTGATCCTCGGGAGCCTCGGAACAGCAGCAAGCGACAGGAAAGAAAGAGAACGTACCGTATCCACCATTGTTATGGGAGTGCGGTGAATCTCTGCTGGTGTGAGCTGAGTCTACAGGCGAAATAGACGCCATGCTGGCTTAGGATTGTGACAGGTGTGTTGGCTACGATGGCTATATATGAGTTGGGTGTTAGCACAAGCTATTCTGCTTATGTACCGATGTTGCAGGAACGCCAAGCGGTCAAAAGGTTAAACATCGGGCAATAAGCGAAGGCTAGAATGTCGGAAACAGCAGTGTAAAGCACTGGAATCCAGCGATGAACGGCGAGGAAACTAGACACCGTCAAGACGCGCGGTAGGCATGGGGAGTTGCTGGCGAGTTGATGATGTTTGAGTCGGCCTTCAGGTTGAATGGTTGTCTTGTAGCCTGGGGGTAAAAGATTGCTCGGCAACGAGAAACACTCACGTCAAAGCCAAAGTTCCCTAGTAACGTTCAGCTCCGCTCGTCCTTGAAGACAACCGCCAACTTGCGGTGGCAGTCTGCAATCGAGGATGGAGATGCGGCACAGAAGCGTTGGAACAAAAGCAATGCACGAAGTCCGCAGAGCGTCCGTTCGCGGCTCGCTGGGTACCTGACGTATCGATGCGAGCCAGCCGTTGAGAGCTGCAGTAGGCCGCACTGTTCCGCCACGTGAGCCGTCGCTGTAGGACGCGGGTTGACGATGTCGAAGATGTGGCCGTGGGTTGTCGACTGCGAGAGGAGACGAGGCGTGAGAAGTCAGCACAGGAGAGAACGGAAGTCTTCTGCAGTGATAAAGCCCAGACCCCTGCTGCTTGGCGGCCGTTGTGTGACGGGAGACGGCTTCGACTTGAAGTGCTTCGGTTGCTCCTCGTTGGAAGGCTGCGCGCTGAGGCCGAGAAGAGCTGGAGAGGTGGAATCGACGGGTCTTGGGTCGTTGCAGAGGCTAGACGCTGCCGTTGGGTTGAGAATGATGGCGAGCAAGAGATCCGATTGGCTCCTGCCGCGTCTCCGCACTCGACCCGGCACCCAGCTGCTTGAAGCAAGCCGATGGAGAGGTTGGGCGCAACGCTGCAGTGGCTGCTCATCGACGATGGAGATGCAACTGAAACTGTCTTCGGGTGTGTCTGCAAACCTCCAAGACGATAGCTCCGCCCTCAGCTGTGCCACGAGTCAAGAGAGCATCATGTCCCAGCCTCCAGCCCGCGGCAAAGCACTCTTCGCCCTCTTGCGCTGCATCGTGGTCGCCGGCCCCTGGCTGGCCCACCTCCTCGTCGCCGATCTGCTTCTGACGTTGCTTCTCCCGCTGTCGGTGCCCTTCCCGACCCTCTCTTACAATGCCGCTTCACACGTCGCCGCTTCCGTCTGGCTCGCTGTCCAGTCCATCTTCACGCACGCCAACGGCGCCAAGATCACCGTGTCTGGGACCGTGCCGCTCCAGGAGAGTGCCATCGTCGTCTCGAACCATGTCGAGTGGGCTGATTTCTACCTGATCCAGGCTCTAGCCATCAGGGCCGGCATGCTAGGGCGGTGTCGCTGGTTCGCGAAGCAACAGCTGCGCTGGGTACCGTTCTTAGGATGGGGACTGTGGGCGATGCGCATGCCGCTGGTCAGCAGAAAGTGGATGGCAGACAAGAAAGAGATGGATAGGGTCTTCCACGGCATTGTCTGGATGGGGTGGCCGACGTGTAGGCGGATCTCAACCACTTGTCCACCGCTTACACGTTACTGATGTGTTGTCCTCGCAATACTGACCAGCTGTCACAACTAGGGCTGATCTCTTATAGCGAAGGCACTCGCTTCAACGCCGCCACGCATGGTGCAGCTGTTACATGGTGCAAAGCGCACAAGAAGCCCATTCTACGCCATACACTATACCCAAGGACTCGCGGTTTCATAGCCAGCGTGAGCCATCTGCGTCGCGTCTCGCGCGTGCAAGCCGTCTACGATGTAACTCTCGCATACGCTGAAGGCAATAAATTCATGGCTGCACCGACCTTTCGGCAGACATTATTCGTGCCCAACTTGTCGAAGACGTGGGACTTCTACGTACATGTCGACAGATACCCTCTCGACGAGCTTCCCGATACAGACGAAGATCTGGCTCTGTGGCTGGAAGGTCGATGGGTTGAGAAAGACGCCAGACTGGAATCGTTGCGAGAAGCCCTTGCAAGAGGAGAGTCTTGGGAGACTATCGACTCAGCAAAATCCTCCAAGAACTTCTGAGTGTTTATCTCGATAGCCGAAGTCTGTTAGGTCTATACCTTGATACCCCGAAACTATTAGGTTTCTATGCGATACCCGGAGACTATTAGGTCTTGGTTTGATATCCAGAGACTGTCAGTCTCTAAGCGATATCCGAAGACTGTTAGGTCTACAAGCGATGATCCTCACGATGGGAACCAACGCGGCATTCATCCCTGTTGGTTTGCGGATTTATCTCGAGTTTAGGCTTGTGACTGCGGAGTCTTTGTATCATACTTCAAACTAGACCCACTCCGCCGGACTCGTTGGAGTCAGTGGTCACGACATGCTATTTCAGGACGCTTCACAGCATAGGGTATTCCCGCAGACGCTTCGTGATAACATCAGGCTGCTTCTGCTGCTGGTTGCTACATGAGACCAACGAGGTTCCTTAGCACTAACACTGTCCATACTGCAGCCACCGCTCACGCTGTGAGAGCCCTTTGTGTAGCTACAGTGCTGCTTGTGCCACTCTACATGCCTGCGCAACAGAAAGCAGCACTGCGGCTACCGAAAGAGCTGCTATAACGTGAGCGATAGCCCCGTTTAAGTTGGATTTTTCAAAGACAGTAAGAGTTCTTCTTTGTGCGAGGTCGCTTCTTTGGCCGAACGTGTGTTGTTATCTGCTTCTTTTGCTACTTGGGCCACTAGCTAATTATCGCTTGAACTGTACAAGAATCTTCACGTGAAATCAATGATACTACCGCTTCTACTACTTCTGTCCCTTGCTGTCCTTGCTCCTCTTGCTACTAGTTATCTTTTTAGATACACAAGCCATTGCAACTCGTAGCTTAGCGTTACACAATGCGCGAACGCGAAATGTGAGCGACTACACGCCGGTATCAGCGAATCAATGTCTTCGTACCTAGTGTATGGCCACTGTTGCAAATGGAAGATCAAAATGCCACTGCACGTGATTTGCCAGAGACCAGCAACGCAGTGGAGTTTCACATTCACAGGTTTCGCGTGTTTCAGCTGCTTCGTCTCCCGAACGAGGAGTGGCTCAGACGACACGCGCTGCATTCCTACCTCGACCCTTACATTCACATGTATCGCTGTCAACGTCACTCCTCCTTTCCTTCTCCTGCTTCTTATTAACCTTCTCGCGGCGCTTCGGGGGATTTTGCGCTGGTCTATGGTCCTTTGACTGCACTTGTGCTGAATATTGCTAGCTTCTACGTACACTTTTTGGACTTTACTGACCACGTTCTCTAAGGCGAGACGACCACCATGCGTCCATCAGCCATCATACCAGTCCTCTGCGGCATCGCCGCCCTCGTCCTCACGTTGCTATGTCTCTTCGCAGGCAGCAGCCCAAACCTGATGGAAGGCTACGACATCCTCACCGTAACTTCTCCCTGCCATCTCCTCTCTCGCCACACTGACGCTCCTCACAGCTAAACACGTCGCGTCTCGGCCAGACGCTCCTGAAAACGACCAGTAACCCATCCAGCAGCAACCCCCTCACTTCGCTTCTCCACAACATCAGCAGCTCTATCTCCAGCTCCGTCAACGCCGATGCCAACTTTCTCGCCCGCTCGCTTGGCCTTCACGACTTCTACTCCGCGCACCTGCTCGACTACTGCGAAGGCTACTACGAGCCCAGCCCCATCACCAACGCCTCGCTCCCGCTCTCCGCGATTGCGAAGAACGTCACCGCCTGCAGCAACCGCACCGCCTTCTTCCATTTCAACCCCACCGACGCGCTGCAAGCCGAGTTAAGCAAAACCTCCCCCGCTCTCAACCTCGCCACCCTCAACTGGCCGCCCGCCATTCAAGACGGTCTCGAGGCGTTGCGCGTGGCGCAGAAGGCCGCGTTCCTGCTCTACTGCGTCGCAGCGGGCACGATCCTCCTCTCCGTCATCGCCTCCACCATCGCCATCTTCACACACGGACGCCTCTCCGCTTTCGTTGAGATCCTGCTCTCAACGCTCGGGTTTCTGGCCATCACGCTGGCGAGCGCTCTGACGACTGCGGTTGCGGACCGCGCGACTGCGACGGTGAATGCACAGGCTGCCGGAGTGGGCGTGCAGGCGCAGAGGGGAGGGAAGTTCTTGGCGATTACGTGGGCCGCGGTGGGGTGCATGGGGTTGGCTATGTTTCTGTGGGTAGGGGAGTGCTGCTGTGGGCGTAGGAGGGAGAGGAAGAGGAGCTTGACGGCTTATGTGGGAGGGGAGACGGGGAAGGTGGGATAAGCGATGCCGGGTTGAGGCTCGGGGACTTGGCATGAGCGAGAGTCATCTTCGGAGTTGACAGAGGAAAGAGCCGGCGCATGATTGAAGAGCTCTTGATTCAGAAAGTGATTGGGGTTGATTACAGATAACTCATGACAATCATTCTACATTACACATTGCCAGAGAAAGAGATACTGCAACATGAAACTAGAGCGATTCAACGAGGAACGCACGAACCTCCGACCTGCTTCGGCCTCCTCGCGACACCGGGCTCTCTTCAGTAGTCTGTGTCGCCACAAGGACAGGAGACAACGCTCCTCGTTGTCCCCCGTGGTAGCTCATTCCCTCACTTGCATCCCTCGAGCTGAGTATACCTGAGGTGTTCTTCCAGTTCCCTCACTTCCTTCTCCAAAAGCATGGGTCCACGCGTCCTTAGATTCGCACACTCCCTCGAGCTTCGCAAACTGGGCCGCGCTGCTCAGCCTGTGATCTTCGGCCTCCCGACCCTCCTCAGCTTTTCAAGCTGCTTGTTCCGGCCACGATGCAGCCAGCGCTTGCCGTTTGCTCGGGGTTATGCCTCCTGCCTTGCCTCATCCTTCTTTGCCCTTCCAGATTCTTCGCAAACTCGTTTCGGTACCATTTTTTCGGGTCTGCGAGAATCCTCCACGTCGGAAAGTCTGTCTCTGATCTCTGCAATGCACCTGCGTCTTATCGCTACTTCGACGCCGTCGTGGGAGAGTTTAACCACGCCGTTGTGGCCTCGAAACAGCCAGCGCTTACTCGCGTTGTGCGACGCTGTAGCTTTTCATTGCGTTCGCATACCTGCGGGTAGTGGTGCGGTGTACTTGATATCATTTTTGACGACCTTCAGAGTATTGCAGGCCGGTTCGGGTAGTCCCTCTGGTGGTTGTGACTTATTTCTCAGTGTGACTCTTAGTCTCCTGTTCTTACACACGCTACGAGATAGTGTGTCTCGTGAAGTTGAATGGTGACCGTCGGTTTATGGATGCTTATGTTGTGGAGGTCAGAAGCTTGGTGCCCAGAGTCTGAAGCTTTCCTTCCAGAAGCCCAATAGGAACTGTAGGTCCATGTCGATGATGAGCTGCGTGAGGATGCTCCACTCGTGTCGTCGGATGGCGTTTGGCCATTCCATAGCCCATCCCTCCGTCGAGAGGGTCTCCTGACCTTCAGCTAGAAGTATCCGTTTCTGAATTTGTCCGTGATGGTCATTAGTGCAACGTTCTCATTCTTTGCCGGAGGGGGTTTGACGATGACATCGGCCGTCTGAGTATCAAACCGTGTTCCTGGTGACTGTATCGGATGGAGGTCCCGGAAAGGTAGATGCCGTAGTGTTCCATAACAGCTTGTGAAGTAGAGACAACCAAAGACAACGGTCCGTCTCCGTAGACAAAACCTGAGTTTACTCACTCCTCAGACGACTCTGGCCCTTATCAATAGCCCGCGTCGATGCAGACTAAAGGGAGAGGTAAGCGTGTTCGACTCCAGAATATCAAAGTCGGCACGGAGTCACAGGATGTTGACCCGCAGCACATGCAGAGAGATGTAATTGTCCCCGTGTATTCCTGCTGCATGGACTCTTGCACAGGGGTGAGCCCAAGGTCAAGGTAGTGATCTCTGAGGAATGTGCGCGTGTTGCCGTTATTCGTCCGATATAATTTCTGACACTCAAACCTGCTCAAGCGGTATACCTCTTGGGAAAGGATCCCGCGAACAACATCTCCTCGAGCTGCAAGGTCGGCCTCGATCGTTCTCTTGTTCTAAGGGTGGACTCAGGCCGGTGAGATAACACCCGCCACGACGAACATGAACGCAACAACGCAGAAGCAAGGGTGCGGTCTCTCCAGAGACACATGTTGCCACGACGAGCAATCTATGTGGCGAAGCAGATGAAAATCTCTGTATCAAGACGGGCTTAGTTTGCTTCACGGCCGAGAGCTCCAGAAGGAGCTCCGCTCGCGATGATTTTTTGTTTGCAGGAGGTAAGATCGGAGTAAATCATTACTTCGCATTGTTTCCAATGTGGGTACGTTGTATCGGAGAAGCATACCGGATCGCGCGATTTTACACAGCTCTTGCTGCAGCCGTGGAGAGGGCGGAGCGACTTCGACCATCATTCAGGAGGTAGCTACTTATGCAACATCCAGAAGCTTTCGATGTCCATATAGTAGTCTGTGGTCCATCACTACAAGGCAGTGGGTACAACAGAGAATGTTGCAAGCCGTGTTTCAGGCAAAGACGCTGCGAGGGCTTCGTACAAGATTCCGACCATCGCGCGCGGCCGTTAGGTCCATTCTGTATTTCCAATCTTACGCGCTCGTTCGATGCTGGGTCTTGATCCCGCTTCTAACTCGCTGGCCGATGACGTTTCCGAGACAGGTAGTATTGCTCATTCGGATACAACCCGGCTTGGTTCATATGAGCTCCTCGACGTAGGCAGGTACAAGTAGCTCCTTTAAGCTCGGTTGACGAACGTGGCGTCGAGTTGGGCATCGGCTCTCACGACTGAGTCTCTGCCCGCTTTGATAGAGAGTCTGCCACGTTGCCTTGAGAGTCGCATATCGGATGATGCTGAGTTGGGGTGGTTAGAAGTCCTGCGACATCGCGGGACGTACTGGTCGTTGAGATGACGGTCAAAAGGGTATGATTTTAGCAGGTTCGTCTTGTATCCTCAGGAGGTCGCTCTTGTCCACATCCAGAACATCCTCATCATGGGTACGAGTGGAGACATAGTTGGCTTGCTCCAGTGACGTGACAAAATATGCAGACTTCTCTCCCATAGCTAATCTGGCGGCGAGACTGCTTAGCTCTCGCATATACCATACCCACTCAGCTCGAGTCCAGTAGTGCTTACAATCTCGAACCTAGTAGGGATCGTTGCTGACTGCTCACACGACTGTAGCTGTCCTTAATGCTTCTCTTTCTTGAGCTTTTCTCTTGACAGGAAGCTTCTATATCGAGACTGTCGAATGAGGTGGAGCGGTGCAAGGGAGTTCGTAGTCCGTGTTTCAGACCTGACGTGCTACAGTGAGACTATGGTCAAGGGTCGATCAGAATGAACCACTTATCTGTGCAACTGATTGCTCTGCTCACCTGACGCAACATAATCGTACATGATCCTTCAAGACCTTGGAAAGAGGACTGCTGACAGCACGAAAGCACATCTCTCTTTGTGGTACTGTATCCGAGATGAGTGGTAGCAATAACTGAGAGGTGCGTGCTCCTTGACTTGGCTCCTCTCCGGGAGAAGGCAGAGTTGGACCGTAGAAGCCTATGGTCGACACGAACCTGAAAGACGCAATAGAGGACGATACATGGTAGATGTAAACCCTCGAAGACGGAAAGATACAGCTGGGAAGCACAGACGAAGGATGATCAGGTGTTCTGGCGGAGATCGGGGTTGAGTGAGACAAACGAGTTACGAACTGAAGTAGAGTAAGCAGTGGGAGTGTGCTGGAGATAGGATAAAGTGGGAGAGTGGAAAGTCTGTAACGTGTGGGAACTGGTGTGTGCAACTTGGAATGTAAAAGATTTCGTTCGATTCTTCAGGAGAACAATTTTTTGTGTCGACTTGCAAAGCGTGTGTCTTCCTTCTACGACCGCGGTGTCGCTTCCTGAGTACCACAGTTGAAGGTAGACGGGACCCGCTTGCGCCGCTGCACCGACACCACTTGAAAAGTAAGGTATAACGGGAAGGTGATCCGGAGAAACTGACTCTCCAGGCATTTTGGGGCAGAAGGCGATGAAAGTGTGGAGGTCCCATATAACGGAGTCTGACGGTTTGGTGTCAGCAAGACTATGGAATTGCTGCAGCTCAAGGATCATAACTCATCGCACTGGTGGTACAGTAACTTTTTTCAAACAGGAAAACACGTACTGTTGAGTGTGCTGTTGATGTTCCACGCTGCATTGCTTGAGAATAGCATTTGAGAGAGCTCGAAGCTGTGCGCAATTAGAAGAGAAGTACAAGCGATCAGTCAAAATTCGTTCTTTCGTTGATTCGGCTTCCTAAGTATACACAAGAAAGCAAGCCGCCAGCAGCAAGAAAGCAAGAGACAGCGCATAGACAAGCAAAGCACTACGCAAGCAAAAGTTCGCCCTCCACACATGCCCAGCGCAGAAGATTCATATGAGGTAGAGCCTCCAGGACAGTAATGCACCGCCAACGCCTCGCTCAAGATACTAGTTGAATGACAAAAGGAGATGTGTGGGTAAAAGAACGCTCAAACGCTGGGTGAGATGGAAGCACGTGGGGTAGCGTCCATGTCAATGGTCTCGACCTTGTCGCCGGGAATGCGCGGGAAGAGCTCCGGCGGCGTGATCGTGCTGTGTTCCTCCTCTTGCTGTTCCGCGATCACGTCTTCTGAGATCGCGGGAGGAGGAGAATTGACGACAGGTTGGAACGTGCATAGGTCTTCTGCTGACACCACACTGCCCTGACTGTTAGTTCGAAGCATCTCTGTTCCAAGCTTCGAACGCATACTCCTCCCTTTTGGCGACCTCTCGCGCACTTGTACATCTCCAAGCTCCTCATCTTCGTCATCGCCGGAGTCTGCAGACTCGTGTCTGTCCGCGTCAATCGACTTGCGCTTCGCCATCACCGCTTCTGTAGATGGTTGTTTACGTGGTGCGGAGGTCCCTATCTCGATGGCTGCTGGAGGTGAGCTCTGCTGGATCGGGGGAGGCATCATCGACTTCATACTCGGCTCGGCTGCAGGCTCTTCGGTGATACCAAGACCACCAGGTGCGCGTGGTAGATCACGCCAGTCGTCTGTAGCTTGTCTGTTGATAATCACAGGAATCTCTTCCGCCGCACGGCTGTCGGCGTCGCCAAAGAAGCTTGAGCTGATGGAGTCTTCTCGGCTGGAACCGCGCCAGCTGCTCGAAGGCACCGGTCCGAAGCTCGACGTGTTCGATGTTGGGCTGTCTCCAAGTCTAAATGATTCGCGACGCAAATTGGAGCTCGGGTTGATGGGAACAACCGGGAGTTGTTCTGGGGTGAATCCTGGTGGTGGAGGCTTCCACTGACAGAGGCGACCGAGAATTTCAGTCAACTTGTTGGTGGTGGGAGGCTTCTCCATGAGTGCGTCGAAATGATGGGGCGCTTGGAGGTCTTTCAAGTAGCCTGTACATGCTATGATAGGCGTGTGCGAGTTTGCGTTCTTGGTAGATCGTATCATTCGAGCGACATCTGCTCCGTTCATTTGAGGCAGCTTGAACTCCATCAGGATGATGTCGAACTTGACTTCGCCCATTGCGTATCTCATGACTTCAGAGCCGTTGGTACAGGTAATGGTGCGGCAACGAAGCTTCTCCAACAGCTTCTCCAAGACAAGGCGAGTAACCGGGTGGTCTTCGCAAATAAGAACGTCCAACGACCTGAAGACTGGACCATCGGCAAGAGTGATTTGTGACATCCTTCGAGAGCTTTGCCTGCGCCTCTGAACCCGTAGTAAGGCTTTCTGTCTAGGATCTTCGTTATCAGACGATGAGGGTGAAACATCAAACACCTGAGATCTGCGCTTGTGATGGCTTGGCAGCAAGGTTCCCATCAGATCTCCGTCTTGAGAACCCACTGTCTGAGACCTGCCTCTCGGCGAAGACAATGCACTTGGGCCAAGTGAGACACTGCTCTGACGGTGAGGGTGGAGAGTTTTGTCTTTAGAAGTCGTTATGTTGTTTGGTTTGGCGGCCTTAATTGGTGAGCAAGCATTAGAGTTTGTTTTGAAGCTCGTAGAGAGACTTGGAAGTTCAAAAAAGCCGGGGTTTTGCGTAAGAGAGGGGTGGAATTGGGAGGAATTTCCGCCCATTCCAGATCCAGATCCACTAGAAGTCTTTCGACGCTCGTGATTCTGTCCCGCACTGAACGAGACAAGTAGAGGCGACGACGGCTGGGAGATACGACTCGTAGCACTCGGCGACGAATTCGTGGGACTAAGAATGGAGGGGTGTACAGCTCGGATCTGGTCGTGACCGAGCGATGGAGCAAAAGACGGCCCATGTACAAAGGGGGATCCGAGCGATCTGACCTCAGGGATCTTACCCGCCGGCGGAAGTGGAGAAGCGACGGCTTGCATCGACGCAGCCGTGGGAGTCGGCCTCCCTTGTATCTGAAGGGCCTCAGTACGAAGCTTCTGGAGGACGTCTTTGTTGGCCCGTTCCAAAACGGGGAGGTTCTTGAAAGCGAAAGAGCCAAACTCATCCGGGACCACTGGCTCACTAAGTCTGCGGGATCGTCCATCGCGTACGTGTGGCGGAATGTGCAAGGGCATGAGGTTGCGTTTGATAGAGTTGACTTGTGAGCGAACGCGTGAGAGTGCGTCGTAGGGTCGCTGCGGGTATTCAGTACCAGGTGTTGCTGACGGTGACGAAGCTTGGTCTTCAAACTCCTGTGCGAAGTTCTGCAGCGTAGCCCCACGGGCGTCGAAGTACTCCGTATCTTCCGGGTTCTCTGGCGCCGGTATGAACGAAGCTTCGTTCTCTCGCAAACTACTCCATTCCAACTCTGCAAACCAAGGGTGCGCACGGATCTCTTCACCTCCACTCGCGTACTTATCTCCAGCATTCGCACCAAGCCGACAACTCGGATCCAAGCACATCAATCGATTCATCAGATCCTTGGCCTCATCAGACACTGGGCAGTCTTCGTCGTCGGGCCAGTCTATCTTGCGCGCGAGAATATTCTGGAATACTTCGTCTGGCGTGTCGGCATGGAAAGGGGGATACCCGTATAAACACTCGAATAATATACACCCTAGAGACCACCAATCGCTGACTTCGTCCTGACCAGCGCCGTTTATAGTTTCGGGTGCGAGGTAGTCTGGAGTGCCTACGAACTTGCGATTACTGTCATCCGGGTCAAACAAAGCCATCGGTGGTGGTGGCATGCTCGACAGCAGCGGCGGTGTGTTTCTGTCATCTTGCTGACTGCTCGACTGACTTGTAACAGGCTGAAGAAAGTAAGGATCGGGAGAGCCGTCTTCTTCGCTACAATTTCCCTCTTCAATTGGAGCCTGCCGCTGATGGGCGTAAGGATCCTCCGCTAGGGAGAACTTGCGGAACATCGCTTGCAATGCATCGCTGTCCCCGCTGTCACTCCGATGGCCTGATACACGCCTCGAGGGCTCTTGGCTCACTGAATTCTCTCGATAAAGGCTAAAATATGAAGGCTGGCCTATCTCGCTTGCGATTGCAGGCGTCAAGTTCGGGGTATGACCTGGAGAGTGATTGCCTTGTAGATCAAAAGACGCTGAGCGCGAAGATGCTATGGACAGAGTCCGTGGGAAGGAGCCTTGTTTGAGTAGGTCCGGTCCAGGTGGGTTGGGTTTGTTGTTACGGTAAGCATTTTTCTGGCGTCCGATCAAGCCCATGCGGGAGAGACCAAAGTCGGTCAACTTCAGGTGACCTTTCTGATCGATGAGTAGGTTGTCGGGTTTGAGGTCTCGATGGATGATCCCACGGCTGTGAAGATGCTCCACACCAAGAACAACTTCTCCAAGATACTTTTTGGCCCAATCCTCCGGAAGGCCTCCCAGAACTTTTATCAGAGATGCGCAGTCTCCTCCATTGAGGTACTCCATAACCAGGTAAAGGTAGTCCTTGCTAGCAAACGTCCAGTATAGTTTCGCAACAAAATCACTCTCGCCTTGCCACATCATTATAGCTCTTTCAGCCTTCACATTCGTAACCTGGTTTTTGGCTACCATGTCCGCCTTCCTCAGTACTTTGATTGCGTAGTAGTCACCAGTGGACTTCTTCTTTGACAGATACACGCTCCCGAAAGCACCTTTGCTTATGGGTTTGATAATCTCAAAGTCTTTGATAGAAGTTTGCACGGCTCGCGGCTGAGGGTTGCTGCTGACGGCACTCAAACGTGGTGAGGCAGCACCCGGCAATACCCCTGAAGAAGCTGCCGATGATTGTCTGCGATGGTGATGGTACAAGTGCTGAGCGGCCAGCAAGGGTGAGGAAAATTCGCTGGTAGAAAGCACCGGGGAGGTGATTGGAGACGGTATGCTGTGACCACTAGGAAGTCGAGGTTTCGCCATTCTGAGCGGCGAAGAAGGAGGTGGCATGCTTCTAGCAGGGGACTGCTGTCGACTTGAGGACATGGCACTTGGAAGTACTAGGCTCTGACGCTTTCGCTCACGCGAGCTCGCAACCCTGCTCAAGGAAACTTCTGATCCCGGGGAATCTGCTCGTCTCGGACCGGACACGATAGATGATCGCACACTACCATCGCTATCTCCTCCTGCGTCGCTCTCGAAAGCCATTGAGGCACGCTTACTCATGGCAAAAGTGCTCATAGCTCCAGCATGCGACTTTGGTGTCTTGCTGCCTCTTGGGCTGCTCGACCTGGTTGAGCTACCAGCAGACGACTTCCTCCGGCCGGCCAGCAATGAAGTGGATGAGCTACGTAGGGCCGTGGCCATCGTTGAGGGGCCATCAAACGATCCAGCGAAGAAGCCATCTTCAAACTCGGACATGACACCATCAGTCGACGGCTGTTCGTCGGGCATCTTTTCTCCTCCGTCAGTTGTGTCGTCACTCGAGTCACTCAGCTCCCCAGCAGCTATACGAGCAGCTTTCCGCATAGCAGCTTCTATACATTCTTCCACCATAACATCGAATTCGATACGTATCCTCTCGGAGTATTCGAGTATGCCTCGGTGACGGAAAATTGTCTCAACCTTGGCTTTTGCTAAGCGTGCGGTGTCGTTACACAGCGCCGACAGTCCTAGCTCCTGCTCTAATGTACTAGCGCTGGGGGACTGCCACTGCAAAACCTGAGATATGCGGTTCTCGGACTGTGGTGATTGTGTCCGGAGCTCAGCAGTGGGGTGGAAGCGCACCTCCTTGATTGCTGGTGTGCTGATTTCCAAAGCAGTATCGCAGAGGTCCAGTACAAGCTCGACAATTCGAGACAGAGGCCTGCGAACAGCGAACGATTTCGCTCGATGGTGGCCGAATCCAGAGGAGGAAGTCTCGCGGGAGCGCGAGGGCTGTACCGCTGGAGACGCCCTACCCGACGACATCCCCGACGATGGCGACGAGGAGGGTCCGATCGGCAACCCTTTATATTCCGCAGGTGGAGGTGGTGTAGTTGCGACATCGGTAGAAGCTGAACGTGATTGGTGGCTTTGCGCTTCCAGCGCATCCAGTATCTTGACGATGGCGTTCCGATGTTCCGTTAAAGTTTCCTGAGCGAGTTGCACGTCCATCTCAGCCCTGTGTTCCTGCAAGCAGAGCTCGGTATGCTTCTCGAACCACCAAGGGGTGATCTGACGTTCGCAAATGCGACAGAGCAAGGGTAGTGGAGGCGGGTGGTTGCCAGGATCGTTGATTCCGACGTCAGCAAGTACAGTGAGGTAATGTGCCAGCATCTCGGCTCCAACACCTAGAGACTTGACCAAAACCTCTGGGAGATCTATCGTCACTTCGCGCAGGATGGAGGGCCGGATCATCCACATGGTCTGCGGAAACAAGTCAGCAAGACGATCGTCGGACGTTTGGAGGCATGCCCACATGAGATTCGCCGCCAGAAGAACGATCATACACCATGATGCCTTGAGCCTCGAGGCTCAGAAGGTGATCTTGCTCAATGAGCTCCTCGGATGCGGGCTCTTCTTCGTTTGTATCATCGTTTGCTGGTTCTGTACTCGATCGTAAGACCGACAACGGACCCATACGAACTGCAAAGCGGATTATCTGGCTTCTCGAATCATCCTCTTTCATCGATTCAATCAGGTCGGCAAAGGCAGTTTCGTTCCCGACAACAATCTCGCTGATAGGCTTGCCCTGCACGGATTCTGGAGAGGTGCCAATCACCTCTTGCCATGAAGGACTGACCCAGCGAATCTTGCTGTCTAGGCCGAGATCCATGATGACATTCAGTGTCTGCTCGGCAGCTTCTTTCAGGTCCTCCCTCTCTTCCCGAATGTCCATGCTGATTGTTCTCTCCATGAGCCCGCGTGCGCTTCCTCTGCCGCCTGACTCCTCTTTCAGCGCGCTGATCAGCGGCGGAGCCAACGCCG